>JANUWF010001189.1:0-87042 GCA_026120185.1 Voacanga thouarsii
AATTTGTTTAAATTGATAATAAAAGTGTTATGACTAGATTTGAAGATAATCGGACATATTTTGGCATGCAATCCAACAAATATCAACAAAAATACCGAAAACCTAAGGCATTTACAAGGATAGGCACTTTCAATTAATGATCTTACCGTTAGATTTGTTTGAATTGTTAATAAAAGTGTTTAGACTAAATTTGTATATAATCGGATATATTTTGGCACGTAATTCAACAAATATTAACAAAAATACTGAAACCTAAGGCATTTACAAAGATATGAGAATTAATGATCCGACCGTTAGATTTGTTCAAATTTCTAGTAACAAGTGTTATGACCAAATTTGAAGATAATCGGATATATTTTGGCATGCAATCCAACAAATATCATCAAAAAGACCGAAAACCTAAGGAATTTACCAAGATAGGCACTTTCAATTAAAGATCCGACCGTTAGATTTGTTTAAATTTCTAGGAAAAGTGTTATCGCCAAATTTGAAGATAGTCGGATATATTTTGGCATGCAATCCAACAAATGACTACAAAATGACCGAAAATCGAAGACATTTACAAAGATAGGCACTTTCAATTAATGATCCAATCGTTAGATATGTTTAAATTGATAATAAAAGTGTTATGACTAGATTTGAAGATAATCGGATATATTTTGGCATGCAATCCAACAAATATCTACAAAAATATCGAAAACCTAAAACATTTATAAGGATATGCACTTTCAATAAATGATCCTTCCGTTAGATTTATTTAAATTGCTAATAAAAGTGTTATGACAAAATTTGAAAATAATCGGATATATTTTGACGAGCAATACAACAAATATCAACAAAAATACCGAAAATCTAAGGCATTTACAAAGATAGGATCCTTGAATTAATGATTCCACCGTTAGATTTGTTCAAATTTCTAGTAACAGTGTTATGACCAAATTCGAAGATAATCAGATATATTTTGGCATGCAATCCAACATATATCAACAAAAAAACCGAAAACCTAAGGCATTTACAAGAATAGGCACTTTCAATTAATGATCTTACCGTTAGATTTGTTTGAATTGTTAATAAAAGTGTTTAGATTAAATTTGTATATAATCGGATATATTTTGGCACGTAATTCAACAAATATTAACAAAAATACTGAAACCTAAGGCATTTACAAAGATATGAGAATTAATGATCCGACCGTTAGATTTGTTCAAATTTCTAGTAACAAGTGTTATGACCAAATTTGAAGATAATCAGATATATTTTGGCATGCAATCCAACAAATATCATCAAAAAGACCGAAAACCTAAGGAATTTACCAAGATAGGCACTTTCAATTAAAGATCCGACCGTTAGATTTGTTTAAATTTCTAGGAAAAGTGTTATCGCCAAATTTGAAGATAGTCGGATATATTTTGGCATGCAATCCAACAAATGACTACAAAATGACCGAAAATCGAAGACATTTACAAAGATAGGCACTTTCAATTAATGATCCAATCGTTAGATATGTTTAAATTGATAATAAAAGTGTTATGACTAGATTTGAAGATAATCGGATATATTTTGGCATGCAATCCAACAAATATCTACAAAAATATCGAAAACCTAAAACATTTATAAGGATATGCACTTTCAATAAATGATCCTTCCGTTAGATTTATTTAAATTGCTAATAAAAGTGTTATGACAAAATTTGAAAATAATCGGATATATTTTGACAGGCAATACAACAAATATCAACAAAAATACCGAAAATCTAAGGCATTTACAAAGATAGGATCCTTGAATTAATGATTCCACCGTTAGATTTGTTCAAATTTCTAGTAACGAGTGTTATGACCAAATTCGAAGATAATCGGATATATTTTGGCATGCAATCCAACATATATCAACAAAAAAACCGAAAACCTAAGACATTTATAAAGATAGACAGCTTTCAATTAATGATCTGATCGTTAAATTTGTTTAAATTGATAATAAAAGTGTTATGACTAGATTTGAAGATAATCGGACATATTTTGGCATGCAATCCAACAAATATCAACAAAAATACCGAAAACCTAAGGCATTTACAAGGATAGGCACTTTCAATTAATGATCTTACCGTTAGATTTGTTTGAATTGTTAATAAAAGTGTTTAGACTAAATTTGTATATAATCGGATATATTTTGGCACGTAATTCAACAAATATTAACAAAAATACTGAAACCTAAGGCATTTACAAAGATATGGGAATTAATGATCCCACCGTTAGATTTGTTCAAATTTCTAGTAACAGTGTTATGACCAAATTTGAAGATAATCAGATATATTTTGGCATGCAATCCAACAAATATCATCAAAAAGACCGAAAACCTAAGGAATTTACCAAGATAGGCACTTTCAATTAAAGATCCGACCGTTAGATTTGTTTAAATTTCTAGGAAAAGTGTTATCGCCAAATTTGAAGATAGTCGGATATATTTTGGCATGCAATCCAACAAATGACTACAAAATGACCGAAAATCGAAGACATTTACAAAGATAGGCACTTTCAATTAATGATCCAATCGTTAGATATGTTTAAATTGATAATAAAAGTGTTATGACTAGATTTGAAGATAATCGGATATATTTTGGCATGCAATCCAACAAATATCTACAAAAATATCGAAAACCTAAAACATTTATAAGGATATGCACTTTCAATAAATGATCCTTCCGTTAGATTTATTTAAATTGCTAATAAAAGTGTTATGACAAAATTTGAAGATAATCGGATATATTTTGGCATGCAATCCAACAAATATCAACAAAAATATCGAAAACCTAAGGCATTTACAAAGATAGGCATCTTTCAATTAATGATTCCTACCGTTAGATTTGTTTAAATTGATAATAAAAGTGTTATGACTAGATTTGAAGATAATCGGATATATTTTGGCATGCAATCCAACAAATGACTACAAAATGACCGAAAATCGAAGACATTTACAAAGATAGGCACTTTCAATTAATGATCCAATCGTTAGATATGTTTAAATTGATAATAAAAGTGTTATGACTAGATTTGAAGATAATCGGATATATTTTGGCATGCAATCCAACAAATATCTACAAAAATATCGAAAACCTAAAACATTTATAAGGATATGCACTTTCAATAAATGATCCTTCCGTTAGATTTATTTAAATTGCTAATAAAAGTGTTATGACAAAATTTGAAAATAATCGGATATATTTTGACAGGCAATACAACAAATATCAACAAAAATACCGAAAATCTAAGGCATTTACAAAGATAGGATCCTTGAATTAATGATTCCACCGTTAGATTTGTTCAAATTTCTAGTAACGAGTGTTATGACCAAATTCGAAGATAATCAGATATATTTTGGCATGCAATCCAACATATATCAACAAAAAAACCGAAAACCTAAGGCATTTATAAAGATAGACAGTTTCAATTAATGATCTGATCGTTAAATTTGTTTAAATTGATAATAAAAGTGTTATGACTAGATTTGAAGATAATCGGACATATTTTGGCATGCAATCCAACAAATATCAACAAAAATACCGAAAACCTAAGGCATTTACAAGGATAGGCACTTTCAATTAATGATCTTACCGTTAGATTTGTTTGAATTGTTAATAAAAGTGTTTAGACTAAATTTGTATATAATCGGATATATTTTGGCACGTAATTCAACAAATATTAACAAAAATACTGAAACCTAAGGCATTTACAAAGATATGGGAATTAATGATCCCACTAGTTAGATTTGTTCAAATTTCTAGTAACAGTGTTATGACCAAATTTGAAGATAATCAGATATATTTTGGCATGCAATCCAACAAATATCATCAAAAAGACCGAAAACCTAAGGAATTTACCAAGATAGGCACTTTCAATTAAAGATCCGACCGTTAGATTTGTTTAAATTTCTAGGAAAAGTGTTATCGCCAAATTTGAAGATAGTCGGATATATTTTGGCATGCAATCCAACAAATGACTACAAAATGACCGAAAATCGAAGACATTTACAAAGATAGGCACTTTCAATTAATGATCCAATCGTTAGATATGTTTAAATTGATAATAAAAGTGTTATGACTAGATTTGAAGATAATCGGATATATTTTGGCATGCAATCCAACAAATATCTACAAAAATATCGAAAACCTAAAACATTTATAAGGATATGCACTTTCAATAAATGATCCTTCCGTTAGATTTATTTAAATTGCTAATAAAAGTGTTATGACAAAATTTGAAAATAATCGGATATATTTTGACGAGCAATACAACAAATATCAACAAAAATACCGAAAATCTAAGGCATTTACAAAGATAGGATCCTTGAATTAATGATTCCACCGTTAGATTTGTTCAAATTTCTAGTAACAGATGTTATGACCAAATTCGAAGATAATCAGATATATTTTGGCATGCAATCCAACATATATCAACAAAAAAACCGAAAACCTAAGGCATTTATAAAGATAGACAGTTTCAATTAATGATCTGATCGTTAAATTTGTTTAAATTGATAATAAAAGTGTTATGACTAGATTTGAAGATAATCGGACATATTTTGGCATGCAATCCAACAAATATCAACAAAAATACCGAAAACCTAAGGCATTTACAAGGATAGGCACTTTCAATTAATGATCTTACCGTTAGATTTGTTTGAATTGTTAATAAAAGTGTTTAGACTAAATTTGTATATAATCGGATATATTTTGGCACGTAATTCAACAAATATTAACAAAAATACTGAAACCTAAGGCATTTACAAAGATATGAGAATTAATGATCCGACCAGTTAGATTTGTTCAAATTTCTAGTAACGAGTGTTATGACCAAATTTGAAGATAATCAGATATATTTTGGCATGCAATCCAACAAATATCATCAAAAAGACCGAAAACCTAAGGAATTTACCAAGATAGGCACTTTCAATTAAAGATCCGACCGTTAGATTTGTTTAAATTTCTAGGAAAAGTGTTATCGCCAAATTTGAAGATAGTCGGATATATTTTGGCATGCAATCCAACAAATGACTACAAAATGACCGAAAATCGAAGACATTTACAAAGATAGGCACTTTCAATTAATGATCCAATCGTTAGATATGTTTAAATTGATAATAAAAGTGTTATGACTAGATTTGAAGATAATCGGACATATTTTGGCATGCAATCCAACAAATATCAACAAAAATACCGAAAACCTAAGGCATTTACAAGGATAGGCACTTTCAATTAATGATCTTACCGTTAGATTTGTTTGAATTGTTAATAAAAGTGTTTAGACTAAATTTGTATATAATCGGATATATTTTGGCACGTAATTCAACAAATATTAACAAAAATACTGAAACCTAAGGCATTTACAAAGATATGAGAATTAATGATCCGACCGTTAGATTTGTTCAAATTTCTAGTAACAGTGTTATGACCAAATTTGAAGATAATCAGATATATTTTGGCATGCAATCCAACAAATATCATCAAAAAGACCGAAAACCTAAGGAATTTACCAAGATAGGCACTTTCAATTAAAGATCCGACCGTTAGATTTGTTTAAATTTCTAGGAAAAGTGTTATCGCCAAATTTGAAGATAGTCGGATATATTTTGGCATGCAATCCAACAAATGACTACAAAATGACCGAAAATCGAAGACATTTACAAAGATAGGCACTTTCAATTAATGATCCAATCGTTAGATATGTTTAAATTGATAATAAAAGTGTTATGACTAGATTTGAAGATAATCGGATATATTTTGGCATGCAATCCAACAAATATCTACAAAAATATCGAAAACCTAAAACATTTATAAGGATATGCACTTTCAATAAATGATCCTTCCGTTAGATTTATTTAAATTGCTAATAAAAGTGTTATGACAAAATTTGAAAATAATCGGATATATTTTGACGAGCAATACAACAAATATCAACAAAAATACCGAAAATCTAAGGCATTTACAAAGATAGGATCCTTGAATTAATGATTCCACCGTTAGATTTGTTCAAATTTCTAGTAACAGTGTTATGACCAAATTCGAAGATAATCAGATATATTTTGGCATGCAATCCAACATATATCAACAAAAAAACCGAAAACCTAAGGCATTTATAAAGATAGACAGTTTCAATTAATGATCTGATCGTTAAATTTGTTTAAATTGATAATAAAAGTGTTATGACTAGATTTGAAGATAATCGGACATATTTTGGCATGCAATCCAACAAATATCAACAAAAATACCGAAAACCTAAGGCATTTACAAGGATAGGCACTTTCAATTAATGATCTTACCGTTAGATTTGTTTGAATTGTTAATAAAAGTGTTTAGACTAAATTTGTATATAATCGGATATATTTTGGCACGTAATTCAACAAATATTAACAAAAATACTGAAACCTAAGGCATTTACAAAGATATGAGAATTAATGATCCGACCGTTAGATTTGTTCAAATTTCTAGTAACAGTGTTATGACCAAATTTGAAGATAATCAGATATATTTTGGCATGCAATCCAACAAATATCATCAAAAAGACCGAAAACCTAAGGAATTTACCAAGATAGGCACTTTCAATTAAAGATCCGACCGTTAGATTTGTTTAAATTTCTAGGAAAAGTGTTATCGCCAAATTTGAAGATAGTCGGATATATTTTGGCATGCAATCCAACAAATGACTACAAAATGACCGAAAATCGAAGACATTTACAAAGATAGGCACTTTCAATTAATGATCCAATCGTTAGATATGTTTAAATTGATAATAAAAGTGTTATGACTAGATTTGAAGATAATCGGATATATTTTGGCATGCAATCCAACAAATATCTACAAAAATATCGAAAACCTAAAACATTTATAAGGATATGCACTTTCAATAAATGATCCTTCCGTTAGATTTATTTAAATTGCTAATAAAAGTGTTATGACAAAATTTGAAAATAATCGGATATATTTTGACGAGCAATACAACAAATATCAACAAAAATACCGAAAATCTAAGGCATTTACAAAGATAGGATCCTTGAATTAATGATTCCACCGTTAGATTTGTTCAAATTTCTAGTAACGAGTGTTATGACCAAATTCGAAGATAATCAGATATATTTTGGCATGCAATCCAACATATATCAACAAAAAAACCGAAAACCTAAGGCATTTATAAAGATAGACAGTTTCAATTAATGATCTGATCGTTAAATTTGTTTAAATTGATAATAAAAGTGTTATGACTAGATTTGAAGATAATCGGACATATTTTGGCATGCAATCCAACAAATATCAACAAAAATACCGAAAACCTAAGGCATTTACAAGGATAGGCACTTTCAATTAATGATCTTACCGTTAGATTTGTTTGAATTGTTAATAAAAGTGTTTAGACTAAATTTGTATATAATCGGATATATTTTGGCACGTAATTCAACAAATATTAACAAAAATACTGAAACCTAAGGCATTTACAAAGATATGGGAATTAATGATCCGACCGTTAGATTTGTTCAAATTTCTAGTAACAGTGTTATGACCAAATTTGAAGATAATCAGATATATTTTGGCATGCAATCCAACAAATATCATCAAAAAGACCGAAAACCTAAGGAATTTACCAAGATAGGCACTTTCAATTAAAGATCCGACCGTTAGATTTGTTTAAATTTCTAGGAAAAGTGTTATCGCCAAATTTGAAGATAGTCGGATATATTTTGGCATGCAATCCAACAAATGACTACAAAATGACCGAAAATCGAAGACATTTACAAAGATAGGCACTTTCAATTAATGATCCAATCGTTAGATATGTTTAAATTGATAATAAAAGTGTTATGACTAGATTTGAAGATAATCGGATATATTTTGGCATGCAATCCAACAAATATCTACAAAAATATCGAAAACCTAAAACATTTATAAGGATATGCACTTTCAATAAATGATCCTTCCGTTAGATTTATTTAAATTGCTAATAAAAGTGTTATGACAAAATTTGAAAATAATCGGATATATTTTGACAGGCAATACAACAAATATCAACAAAAATACCGAAAATCTAAGGCATTTACAAAGATAGGATCCTTGAATTAATGATTCCACCGTTAGATTTGTTCAAATTTCTAGTAACAGTGTTATGACCAAATTCGAAGATAATCAGATATATTTTGGCATGCAATCCAACATATATCAACAAAAAAACCGAAAACCTAAGGCATTTACAAGAATAGGCACTTTCAATTAATGATCTTACCGTTAGATTTGTTTGAATTGTTAATAAAAGTGTTTAGATTAAATTTGTATATAATCGGATATATTTTGGCACGTAATTCAACAAATATTAACAAAAATACTGAAACCTAAGGCATTTACAAAGATATGAGAATTAATGATCCGACCGTTAGATTTGTTCAAATTTCTAGTAACGAGTGTTATGACCAAATTTGAAGATAATCAGATATATTTTGGCATGCAATCCAACAAATATCATCAAAAAGACCGAAAACCTAAGGAATTTACCAAGATAGGCACTTTCAATTAAAGATCCGACCGTTAGATTTGTTTAAATTTCTAGGAAAAGTGTTATCGCCAAATTTGAAGATAGTCGGATATATTTTGGCATGCAATCCAACAAATGACTACAAAATGACCGAAAATCGAAGACATTTACAAAGATAGGCACTTTCAATTAATGATCCAATCGTTAGATATGTTTAAATTGATAATAAAAGTGTTATGACTAGATTTGAAGATAATCGGATATATTTTGGCATGCAATCCAACAAATATCTACAAAAATATCGAAAACCTAAAACATTTATAAGGATATGCACTTTCAATAAATGATCCTTCCGTTAGATTTATTTAAATTGCTAATAAAAGTGTTATGACAAAATTTGAAAATAATCGGATATATTTTGACAGGCAATACAACAAATATCAACAAAAATACCGAAAATCTAAGGCATTTACAAAGATAGGATCCTTGAATTAATGATTCCACCGTTAGATTTGTTCAAATTTCTAGTAACAGTGTTATGACCAAATTCGAAGATAATCAGATATATTTTGGCATGCAATCCAACATATATCAACAAAAAAACCGAAAACCTAAGGCATTTATAAAGATAGACAGTTTCAATTAATGATCTGATCGTTAAATTTGTTTAAATTGATAATAAAAGTGTTATGACTAGATTTGAAGATAATCGGACATATTTTGGCATGCAATCCAACAAATATCAACAAAAATACCGAAAACCTAAGGCATTTACAAGGATAGGCACTTTCAATTAATGATCTTACCGTTAGATTTGTTTGAATTGTTAATAAAAGTGTTTAGACTAAATTTGTATATAATCGGATATATTTTGGCACGTAATTCAACAAATATTAACAAAAATACTGAAACCTAAGGCATTTACAAAGATATGGGAATTAATGATCCCACCGTTAGATTTGTTCAAATTTCTAGTAACAGTGTTATGACCAAATTTGAAGATAATCAGATATATTTTGGCATGCAATCCAACAAATATCATCAAAAAGACCGAAAACCTAAGGAATTTACCAAGATAGGCACTTTCAATTAAAGATCCGACCGTTAGATTTGTTTAAATTTCTAGGAAAAGTGTTATCGCCAAATTTGAAGATAGTCGGATATATTTTGGCATGCAATCCAACAAATGACTACAAAATGACCGAAAATCGAAGACATTTACAAAGATAGGCACTTTCAATTAATGATCCAATCGTTAGATATGTTTAAATTGATAATAAAAGTGTTATGACTAGATTTGAAGATAATCGGATATATTTTGGCATGCAATCCAACAAATATCTACAAAAATATCGAAAACCTAAAACATTTATAAGGATATGCACTTTCAATAAATGATCCTTCCGTTAGATTTATTTAAATTGCTAATAAAAGTGTTATGACAAAATTTGAAAATAATCGGATATATTTTGACGAGCAATACAACAAATATCAACAAAAATACCGAAAATCTAAGGCATTTACAAAGATAGGATCCTTGAATTAATGATTCCACCGTTAGATTTGTTCAAATTTCTAGTAACGAGTGTTATGACCAAATTCGAAGATAATCAGATATATTTTGGCATGCAATCCAACATATATCAACAAAAAAACCGAAAACCTAAGGCATTTATAAAGATAGACAGTTTCAATTAATGATCTGATCGTTAAATTTGTTTAAATTGATAATAAAAGTGTTATGACTAGATTTGAAGATAATCGGACATATTTTGGCATGCAATCCAACAAATATCAACAAAAATACCGAAAACCTAAGGCATTTACAAGGATAGGCACTTTCAATTAATGATCTTACCGTTAGATTTGTTTGAATTGTTAATAAAAGTGTTTAGACTAAATTTGTATATAATCGGATATATTTTGGCACGTAATTCAACAAATATTAACAAAAATACTGAAACCTAAGGCATTTACAAAGATATGGGAATTAATGATCCCACTAGTTAGATTTGTTCAAATTTCTAGTAACGAGTGTTATGACCAAATTTGAAGATAATCGGATATATTTTGGCATGCAATCCAACAAATATCATCAAAAAGACCGAAAACCTAAGGAATTTACCAAGATAGGCACTTTCAATTAAAGATCCGACCGTTAGATTTGTTTAAATTTCTAGGAAAAGTGTTATCGCCAAATTTGAAGATAGTCGGATATATTTTGGCATGCAATCCAACAAATGACTACAAAATGACCGAAAATCGAAGACATTTACAAAGATAGGCACTTTCAATTAATGATCCAATCGTTAGATATGTTTAAATTGATAATAAAAGTGTTATGACTAGATTTGAAGATAATCGGATATATTTTGGCATGCAATCCAACAAATATCTACAAAAATATCGAAAACCTAAAACATTTATAAGGATATGCACTTTCAATAAATGATCCTTCCGTTAGATTTATTTAAATTGCTAATAAAAGTGTTATGACAAAATTTGAAAATAATCGGATATATTTTGACGAGCAATACAACAAATATCAACAAAAATACCGAAAATCTAAGGCATTTACAAAGATAGGATCCTTGAATTAATGATTCCACCGTTAGATTTGTTCAAATTTCTAGTAACGAGTGTTATGACCAAATTCGAAGATAATCAGATATATTTTGGCATGCAATCCAACATATATCAACAAAAAAACCGAAAACCTAAGGCATTTATAAAGATAGACAGTTTCAATTAATGATCTGATCGTTAAATTTGTTTAAATTGATAATAAAAGTGTTATGACTAGATTTGAAGATAATCGGACATATTTTGGCATGCAATCCAACAAATATCAACAAAAATACCGAAAACCTAAGGCATTTACAAGGATAGGCACTTTCAATTAATGATCTTACCGTTAGATTTGTTTGAATTGTTAATAAAAGTGTTTAGACTAAATTTGTATATAATCGGATATATTTTGGCACGTAATTCAACAAATATTAACAAAAATACTGAAACCTAAGGCATTTACAAAGATATGGGAATTAATGATCCGACTCGTTAGATTTGTTCAAATTTCTAGTAACAAGTGTTATGACCAAATTTGAAGATAATCAGATATATTTTGGCATGCAATCCAACAAATATCATCAAAAAGACCGAAAACCTAAGGAATTTACCAAGATAGGCACTTTCAATTAAAGATCCGACCGTTAGATTTGTTTAAATTTCTAGGAAAAGTGTTATCGCCAAATTTGAAGATAGTCGGATATATTTTGGCATGCAATCCAACAAATGACTACAAAATGACCGAAAATCGAAGACATTTACAAAGATAGGCACTTTCAATTAATGATCCAATCGTTAGATATGTTTAAATTGATAATAAAAGTGTTATGACTAGATTTGAAGATAATCGGATATATTTTGGCATGCAATCCAACAAATATCTACAAAAATATCGAAAACCTAAAACATTTATAAGGATATGCACTTTCAATAAATGATCCTTCCGTTAGATTTATTTAAATTGCTAATAAAAGTGTTATGACAAAATTTGAAAATAATCGGATATATTTTGACAGGCAATACAACAAATATCAACAAAAATACCGAAAATCTAAGGCATTTACAAAGATAGGATCCTTGAATTAATGATTCCACCGTTAGATTTGTTCAAATTTCTAGTAACAGTGTTATGACCAAATTCGAAGATAATCAGATATATTTTGGCATGCAATCCAACATATATCAACAAAAAAACCGAAAACCTAAGGCATTTACAAGAATAGGCACTTTCAATTAATGATCTTACCGTTAGATTTGTTTGAATTGTTAATAAAAGTGTTTAGATTAAATTTGTATATAATCGGATATATTTTGGCACGTAATTCAACAAATATTAACAAAAATACTGAAACCTAAGGCATTTACAAAGATATGAGAATTAATGATCCGACCGTTAGATTTGTTCAAATTTCTAGTAACAGTGTTATGACCAAATTTGAAGATAATCAGATATATTTTGGCATGCAATCCAACAAATATCATCAAAAAGACCGAAAACCTAAGGAATTTACCAAGATAGGCACTTTCAATTAAAGATCCGACCGTTAGATTTGTTTAAATTTCTAGGAAAAGTGTTATCGCCAAATTTGAAGATAGTCGGATATATTTTGGCATGCAATCCAACAAATGACTACAAAATGACCGAAAATCGAAGACATTTACAAAGATAGGCACTTTCAATTAATGATCCAATCGTTAGATATGTTTAAATTGATAATAAAAGTGTTATGACTAGATTTGAAGATAATCGGATATATTTTGGCATGCAATCCAACAAATATCTACAAAAATATCGAAAACCTAAAACATTTATAAGGATATGCACTTTCAATAAATGATCCTTCCGTTAGATTTATTTAAATTGCTAATAAAAGTGTTATGACAAAATTTGAAAATAATCGGATATATTTTGACAGAGCAATACAACAAATATCAACAAAAATACCGAAAATCTAAGGCATTTACAAAGATAGGATCCTTGAATTAAGGATTCCACCGTTAGATTTGTTCAAATTTCTAGTAACGAGTGTTATGACCAAATTCGAAGATAATCGGATATATTTTGGCATGCAATCCAACATATATCAACAAAAAAACCGAAAACCTAAGACATTTATAAAGATAGACAGCTTTCAATTAATGATCTGATCGTTAAATTTGTTTAAATTGATAATAAAAGTGTTATGACTAGATTTGAAGATAATCGGACATATTTTGGCATGCAATCCAACAAATATCAACAAAAATACCGAAAACCTAAGGCATTTACAAGGATAGGCACTTTCAATTAATGATCTTACCGTTAGATTTGTTTGAATTGTTAATAAAAGTGTTTAGACTAAATTTGTATATAATCGGATATATTTTGGCACGTAATTCAACAAATATTAACAAAAATACTGAAACCTAAGGCATTTACAAAGATATGGGAATTAATGATCCCACCGTTAGATTTGTTCAAATTTCTAGTAACGAGTGTTATGACCAAATTTGAAGATAATCGGATATATTTTGGCATGCAATCCAACAAATATCATCAAAAAGACCGAAAACCTAAGGAATTTACCAAGATAGGCACTTTCAATTAAAGATCCGACCGTTAGATTTGTTTAAATTTCTAGGAAAAGTGTTATCGCCAAATTTGAAGATAGTCGGATATATTTTGGCATGCAATCCAACAAATGACTACAAAATGACCGAAAATCGAAGACATTTACAAAGATAGGCACTTTCAATTAATGATCCAATCGTTAGATATGTTTAAATTGATAATAAAAGTGTTATGACTAGATTTGAAGATAATCGGATATATTTTGGCATGCAATCCAACAAATATCTACAAAAATATCGAAAACCTAAAACATTTATAAGGATATGCACTTTCAATAAATGATCCTTCCGTTAGATTTATTTAAATTGCTAATAAAAGTGTTATGACAAAATTTGAAAATAATCGGATATATTTTGACGAGCAATACAACAAATATCAACAAAAATACCGAAAATCTAAGGCATTTACAAAGATAGGATCCTTGAATTAATGATTCCACCGTTAGATTTGTTCAAATTTCTAGTAACGAGTGTTATGACCAAATTCGAAGATAATCAGATATATTTTGGCATGCAATCCAACATATATCAACAAAAAAACCGAAAACCTAAGACATTTATAAAGATAGACAGTTTCAATTAATGATCTGATCGTTAAATTTGTTTAAATTGATAATAAAAGTGTTATGACTAGATTTGAAGATAATCGGACATATTTTGGCATGCAATCCAACAAATATCAACAAAAATACCGAAAACCTAAGGCATTTACAAGGATAGGCACTTTCAATTAATGATCTTACCGTTAGATTTGTTTGAATTGTTAATAAAAGTGTTTAGACTAAATTTGTATATAATCGGATATATTTTGGCACGTAATTCAACAAATATTAACAAAAATACTGAAACCTAAGGCATTTACAAAGATATGGGAATTAATGATCCCACCAGTTAGATTTGTTCAAATTTCTAGTAACGAGTGTTATGACCAAATTTGAAGATAATCAGATATATTTTGGCATGCAATCCAACAAATATCATCAAAAAGACCGAAAACCTAAGGAATTTACCAAGATAGGCACTTTCAATTAAAGATCCGACCGTTAGATTTGTTTAAATTTCTAGGAAAAGTGTTATCGCCAAATTTGAAGATAGTCGGATATATTTTGGCATGCAATCCAACAAATGACTACAAAATGACCGAAAATCGAAGACATTTACAAAGATAGGCACTTTCAATTAATGATCCAATCGTTAGATATGTTTAAATTGATAATAAAAGTGTTATGACTAGATTTGAAGATAATCGGATATATTTTGGCATGCAATCCAACAAATATCTACAAAAATATCGAAAACCTAAAACATTTATAAGGATATGCACTTTCAATAAATGATCCTTCCGTTAGATTTATTTAAATTGCTAATAAAAGTGTTATGACAAAATTTGAAAATAATCGGATATATTTTGACAGGCAATACAACAAATATCAACAAAAATACCGAAAATCTAAGGCATTTACAAAGATAGGATCCTTGAATTAATGATTCCACCGTTAGATTTGTTCAAATTTCTAGTAACAGTGTTATGACCAAATTTGAAGATAATCAGATATATTTTGGCATGCAATCCAACAAATATCAACAAAAAGACCGAAAACCTAAGGAATTTACCAAGATAGGCACTTTCAATTAAAGATCCGACCGTTAGATTTGTTTAAATTTGTAGGAAAAGTGTTATCGCCAAATTTGAAGATAGTCGGATATATTTTGGCATGCAATCCAACAAATGACTACAAAATGACCGAAAATCGAAGACATTTACAAAGATAGGCACTTTCAATTAATGATCCAATCGTTAGATATGTTTAAATTGATAATAAAAGTGTTATGACTAGATTTGAAGATAATCGGATATATTTTGGCATGCAATCCAACAAATATCTACAAAAATATCGAAAACCTAAAACATTTATAAGGATATGCACTTTCAATAAATGATCCTTCCGTTAGATTTATTTAAATTGCTAATAAAAGTGTTATGACAAAATTTGAAAATAATCGGATATATTTTGACAGGCAATACAACAAATATCAACAAAAATACCGAAAATCTAAGGCATTTACAAAGATAGGATCCTTGAATTAATGATTCCACCGTTAGATTTGTTCAAATTTCTAGTAACGAGTGTTATGACCAAATTCGAAGATAATCAGATATATTTTGGCATGCAATCCAACATATATCAACAAAAAAACCGAAAACCTAAGGCATTTATAAAGATAGACAGTTTCAATTAATGATCTGATCGTTAAATTTGTTTAAATTGATAATAAAAGTGTTATGACTAGATTTGAAGATAATCGGACATATTTTGGCATGCAATCCAACAAATATCAACAAAAATACCGAAAACCTAAGGCATTTACAAGGATAGGCACTTTCAATTAATGATCTTACCGTTAGATTTGTTTGAATTGTTAATAAAAGTGTTTAGACTAAATTTGTATATAATCGGATATATTTTGGCACGTAATTCAACAAATATTAACAAAAATACTGAAATCTAAGGCATTTACAAAGATATGGGAATTAATGATCCCATCGTTAGATTTGTTCAAATTTCTAGTAACGAGTGTTATGACCAAATTTGAAGATAATCGGATATATTTTGGCATGCAATCCAACAAATATCATCAAAAAGACCGAAAACCTAAGGAATTTACCAAGATAGGCACTTTCAATTAAAGATCCGACCAGTTAGATTTGTTTAAATTTCTAGGAAAAGTGTTATCGCCAAATTTGAAGATAGTCGGATATATTTTGGCATGCAATCCAACAAATGACTACAAAATGACCGAAAATCGAAGACATTTACAAAGATAGGCACTTTCAATTAATGATCCAATCGTTAGATATGTTTAAATTGATAATAAAAGTGTTATGACTAGATTTGAAGATAATCGGATATATTTTGGCATGCAATCCAACAAATATCTACAAAAATATCGAAAACCTAAAACATTTATAAGGATATGCACTTTCAATAAATGATCCTTCCGTTAGATTTATTTAAATTGCTAATAAAAGTGTTATGACAAAATTTGAAAATAATCGGATATATTTTGACGAGCAATACAACAAATATCAACAAAAATACCGAAAATCTAAGGCATTTACAAAGATAGGATCCTTGAATTAATGATTCCACCGTTAGATTTGTTCAAATTTCTAGTAACAGATGTTATGACCAAATTCGAAGATAATCGGATATATTTTGGCATGCAATCCAACATATATCAACAAAAAAACCGAAAACCTAAGGCATTTATAAAGATAGACAGCTTTCAATTAATGATCTGATCGTTAAATTTGTTTAAATTGATAATAAAAGTGTTATGACTAGATTTGAAGATAATCGGACATATTTTGGCATGCAATCCAACAAATATCAACAAAAATACCGAAAACCTAAGGCATTTACAAGGATAGGCACTTTCAATTAATGATCTTACCGTTAGATTTGTTTGAATTGTTAATAAAAGTGTTTAGACTAAATTTGTATATAATCGGATATATTTTGGCACGTAATTCAACAAATATTAACAAAAATACTGAAACCTAAGGCATTTACAAAGATATGGGAATTAATGATCCGACCGTTAGATTTGTTCAAATTTCTAGTAACGAGTGTTATGACCAAATTTGAAGATAATCGGATATATTTTGGCATGCAATCCAACAAATATCATCAAAAAGACCGAAAACCTAAGGAATTTACCAAGATAGGCACTTTCAATTAAAGATCCGACCGTTAGATTTGTTTAAATTTCTAGGAAAAGTGTTATCGCCAAATTTGAAGATAGTCGGATATATTTTGGCATGCAATCCAACAAATGACTACAAAATGACCGAAAATCGAAGACATTTACAAAGATAGGCACTTTCAATTAATGATCCAATCGTTAGATATGTTTAAATTGATAATAAAAGTGTTATGACTAGATTTGAAGATAATCGGATATATTTTGGCATGCAATCCAACAAATATCTACAAAAATATCGAAAACCTAAAACATTTATAAGGATATGCACTTTCAATAAATGATCCTTCCGTTAGATTTATTTAAATTGCTAATAAAAGTGTTATGACAAAATTTGAAAATAATCGGATATATTTTGACGAGGCAATACAACAAATATCAACAAAAATACCGAAAATCTAAGGCATTTACAAAGATAGGATCCTTGAATTAATGATTCCACCGTTAGATTTGTTCAAATTTCTAGTAACAGTGTTATGACCAAATTCGAAGATAATCAGATATATTTTGGCATGCAATCCAACATATATCAACAAAAAAACCGAAAACCTAAGGCATTTATAAAGATAGACAGTTTCAATTAATGATCTGATCGTTAAATTTGTTTAAATTGATAATAAAAGTGTTATGACTAGATTTGAAGATAATCGGACATATTTTGGCATGCAATCCAACAAATATCAACAAAAATACCGAAAACCTAAGGCATTTACAAGGATAGGCACTTTCAATTAATGATCTTACCGTTAGATTTGTTTGAATTGTTAATAAAAGTGTTTAGACTAAATTTGTATATAATCGGATATATTTTGGCACGTAATTCAACAAATATTAACAAAAATACTGAAACCTAAGGCATTTACAAAGATATGGGAATTAATGATCCGACCGTTAGATTTGTTCAAATTTCTAGTAACAGTGTTATGACCAAATTTGAAGATAATCAGATATATTTTGGCATGCAATCCAACAAATATCATCAAAAAGACCGAAAACCTAAGGAATTTACCAAGATAGGCACTTTCAATTAAAGATCCGACCGTTAGATTTGTTTAAATTTCTAGGAAAAGTGTTATCGCCAAATTTGAAGATAGTCGGATATATTTTGGCATGCAATCCAACAAATGACTACAAAATGACCGAAAATCGAAGACATTTACAAAGATAGGCACTTTCAATTAATGATCCAATCGTTAGATATGTTTAAATTGATAATAAAAGTGTTATGACTAGATTTGAAGATAATCGGATATATTTTGGCATGCAATCCAACAAATATCTACAAAAATATCGAAAACCTAAAACATTTATAAGGATATGCACTTTCAATAAATGATCCTTCCGTTAGATTTATTTAAATTGCTAATAAAAGTGTTATGACAAAATTTGAAAATAATCGGATATATTTTGACAGGCAATACAACAAATATCAACAAAAATACCGAAAATCTAAGGCATTTACAAAGATAGGATCCTTGAATTAATGATTCCACCGTTAGATTTGTTCAAATTTCTAGTAACAGTGTTATGACCAAATTCGAAGATAATCAGATATATTTTGGCATGCAATCCAACATATATCAACAAAAAAACCGAAAACCTAAGGCATTTACAAGAATAGGCACTTTCAATTAATGATCTTACCGTTAGATTTGTTTGAATTGTTAATAAAAGTGTTTAGATTAAATTTGTATATAATCGGATATATTTTGGCACGTAATTCAACAAATATTAACAAAAATACTGAAACCTAAGGCATTTACAAAGATATGAGAATTAATGATCCGACTAGTTAGATTTGTTCAAATTTCTAGTAACGAGTGTTATGACCAAATTTGAAGATAATCGGATATATTTTGGCATGCAATCCAACAAATATCATCAAAAAGACCGAAAACCTAAGGAATTTACCAAGATAGGCACTTTCAATTAAAGATCCGACCGTTAGATTTGTTTAAATTTCTAGGAAAAGTGTTATCGCCAAATTTGAAGATAGTCGGATATATTTTGGCATGCAATCCAACAAATGACTACAAAATGACCGAAAATCGAAGACATTTACAAAGATAGGCACTTTCAATTAATGATCCAATCGTTAGATATGTTTAAATTGATAATAAAAGTGTTATGACTAGATTTGAAGATAATCGGATATATTTTGGCATGCAATCCAACAAATATCTACAAAAATATCGAAAACCTAAAACATTTATAAGGATATGCACTTTCAATAAATGATCCTTCCGTTAGATTTATTTAAATTGCTAATAAAAGTGTTATGACAAAATTTGAAAATAATCGGATATATTTTGACGAGCAATACAACAAATATCAACAAAAATACCGAAAATCTAAGGCATTTACAAAGATAGGATCCTTGAATTAATGATTCCACCGTTAGATTTGTTCAAATTTCTAGTAACGAGTGTTATGACCAAATTCGAAGATAATCAGATATATTTTGGCATGCAATCCAACATATATCAACAAAAAAACCGAAAACCTAAGACATTTATAAAGATAGACAGTTTCAATTAATGATCTGATCGTTAAATTTGTTTAAATTGATAATAAAAGTGTTATGACTAGATTTGAAGATAATCGGACATATTTTGGCATGCAATCCAACAAATATCAACAAAAATACCGAAAACCTAAGGCATTTACAAGGATAGGCACTTTCAATTAATGATCTTACCGTTAGATTTGTTTGAATTGTTAATAAAAGTGTTTAGACTAAATTTGTATATAATCGGATATATTTTGGCACGTAATTCAACAAATATTAACAAAAATACTGAAACCTAAGGCATTTACAAAGATATGGGAATTAATGATCCCACCGTTAGATTTGTTCAAATTTCTAGTAACGAGTGTTATGACCAAATTTGAAGATAATCGGATATATTTTGGCATGCAATCCAACAAATATCATCAAAAAGACCGAAAACCTAAGGAATTTACCAAGATAGGCACTTTCAATTAAAGATCCGACCAGTTAGATTTGTTTAAATTTCTAGGAAAAGTGTTATCGCCAAATTTGAAGATAGTCGGATATATTTTGGCATGCAATCCAACAAATGACTACAAAATGACCGAAAATCGAAGACATTTACAAAGATAGGCACTTTCAATTAATGATCCAATCGTTAGATATGTTTAAATTGATAATAAAAGTGTTATGACTAGATTTGAAGATAATCGGATATATTTTGGCATGCAATCCAACAAATATCTACAAAAATATCGAAAACCTAAAACATTTATAAGGATATGCACTTTCAATAAATGATCCTTCCGTTAGATTTATTTAAATTGCTAATAAAAGTGTTATGACAAAATTTGAAAATAATCGGATATATTTTGACGAGCAATACAACAAATATCAACAAAAATACCGAAAATCTAAGGCATTTACAAAGATAGGATCCTTGAATTAATGATTCCACCGTTAGATTTGTTCAAATTTCTAGTAACGAGTGTTATGACCAAATTCGAAGATAATCAGATATATTTTGGCATGCAATCCAACATATATCAACAAAAAAACCGAAAACCTAAGGCATTTATAAAGATAGACAGTTTCAATTAATGATCTGATCGTTAAATTTGTTTAAATTGATAATAAAAGTGTTATGACTAGATTTGAAGATAATCGGACATATTTTGGCATGCAATCCAACAAATATCAACAAAAATACCGAAAACCTAAGGCATTTACAAGGATAGGCACTTTCAATTAATGATCTTACCGTTAGATTTGTTTGAATTGTTAATAAAAGTGTTTAGACTAAATTTGTATATAATCGGATATATTTTGGCACGTAATTCAACAAATATTAACAAAAATACTGAAACCTAAGGCATTTACAAAGATATGAGAATTAATGATCCGACCAGTTAGATTTGTTCAAATTTCTAGTAACGAGTGTTATGACCAAATTTGAAGATAATCGGATATATTTTGGCATGCAATCCAACAAATATCATCAAAAAGACCGAAAACCTAAGGAATTTACCAAGATAGGCACTTTCAATTAAAGATCCGACCGTTAGATTTGTTTAAATTTCTAGGAAAAGTGTTATCGCCAAATTTGAAGATAGTCGGATATATTTTGGCATGCAATCCAACAAATGACTACAAAATGACCGAAAATCGAAGACATTTACAAAGATAGGCACTTTCAATTAATGATCCAATCGTTAGATATGTTTAAATTGATAATAAAAGTGTTATGACTAGATTTGAAGATAATCGGATATATTTTGGCATGCAATCCAACAAATATCTACAAAAATATCGAAAACCTAAAACATTTATAAGGATATGCACTTTCAATAAATGATCCTTCCGTTAGATTTATTTAAATTGCTAATAAAAGTGTTATGACAAAATTTGAAAATAATCGGATATATTTTGACGAGCAATACAACAAATATCAACAAAAATACCGAAAATCTAAGGCATTTACAAAGATAGGATCCTTGAATTAATGATTCCACCGTTAGATTTGTTCAAATTTCTAGTAACAGTGTTATGACCAAATTCGAAGATAATCAGATATATTTTGGCATGCAATCCAACATATATCAACAAAAAAACCGAAAACCTAAGGCATTTACAAGAATAGGCACTTTCAATTAATGATCTTACCGTTAGATTTGTTTGAATTGTTAATAAAAGTGTTTAGATTAAATTTGTATATAATCGGATATATTTTGGCACGTAATTCAACAAATATTAACAAAAATACTGAAACCTAAGGCATTTACAAAGATATGAGAATTAATGATCCGACTGTTAGATTTGTTCAAATTTCTAGTAACGAGTGTTATGACCAAATTTGAAGATAATCGGATATATTTTGGCATGCAATCCAACAAATATCATCAAAAAGACCGAAAACCTAAGGAATTTACCAAGATAGGCACTTTCAATTAAAGATCCGACCGTTAGATTTGTTTAAATTTCTAGGAAAAGTGTTATCGCCAAATTTGAAGATAGTCGGATATATTTTGGCATGCAATCCAACAAATGACTACAAAATGACCGAAAATCGAAGACATTTACAAAGATAGGCACTTTCAATTAATGATCCAATCGTTAGATATGTTTAAATTGATAATAAAAGTGTTATGACTAGATTTGAAGATAATCGGATATATTTTGGCATGCAATCCAACAAATATCTACAAAAATATCGAAAACCTAAAACATTTATAAGGATATGCACTTTCAATAAATGATCCTTCTGTTAGATTTATTTAAATTGCTAATAAAAGTGTTATGACAAAATTTGAAAATAATCAGATATATTTTGACAGGCAATACAACAAATATCAACAAAAATACCGAAAATCTAAGGCATTTACAAAGATAGGATCCTTGAATTAAGGATTCCACCGTTAGATTTGTTCAAATTTCTAGTAACAGTGTTATGACCAAATTCGAAGATAATCAGATATATTTTGGCATGCAATCCAACATATATCAACAAAAAAACCGAAAACCTAAGACATTTATAAAGATAGACAGTTTCAATTAATGATCTGATCGTTAAATTTGTTTAAATTGATAATAAAAGTGTTATGACTAGATTTGAAGATAATCGGACATATTTTGGCATGCAATCCAACAAATATCAACAAAAATACCGAAAACCTAAGGCATTTACAAGGATAGGCACTTTCAATTAATGATCTTACCGTTAGATTTGTTTGAATTGTTAATAAAAGTGTTTAGACTAAATTTGTATATAATCGGATATATTTTGGCACGTAATTCAACAAATATTAACAAAAATACTGAAACCTAAGGCATTTACAAAGATATGGGAATTAATGATCCCACTAGTTAGATTTGTTCAAATTTCTAGTAACAGTGTTATGACCAAATTTGAAGATAATCAGATATATTTTGGCATGCAATCCAACAAATATCATCAAAAAGACCGAAAACCTAAGGAATTTACCAAGATAGGCACTTTCAATTAAAGATCCGACCGTTAGATTTGTTTAAATTTCTAGGAAAAGTGTTATCGCCAAATTTGAAGATAGTCGGATATATTTTGGCATGCAATCCAACAAATGACTACAAAATGACCGAAAATCGAAGACATTTACAAAGATAGGCACTTTCAATTAATGATCCAATCGTTAGATATGTTTAAATTGATAATAAAAGTGTTATGACTAGATTTGAAGATAATCGGATATATTTTGGCATGCAATCCAACAAATATCTACAAAAATATCGAAAACCTAAAACATTTATAAGGATATGCACTTTCAATAAATGATCCTTCCGTTAGATTTATTTAAATTGCTAATAAAAGTGTTATGACAAAATTTGAAAATAATCGGATATATTTTGACAGGCAATACAACAAATATCAACAAAAATACCGAAAATCTAAGGCATTTACAAAGATAGGATCCTTGAATTAATGATTCCACCGTTAGATTTGTTCAAATTTCTAGTAACAGTGTTATGACCAAATTCGAAGATAATCAGATATATTTTGGCATGCAATCCAACATATATCAACAAAAAAACCGAAAACCTAAGACATTTATAAAGATAGACAGTTTCAATTAATGATCTGATCGTTAAATTTGTTTAAATTGATAATAAAAGTGTTATGACTAGATTTGAAGATAATCGGACATATTTTGGCATGCAATCCAACAAATATCAACAAAAATACCGAAAACCTAAGGCATTTACAAGGATAGGCACTTTCAATTAATGATCTTACCGTTAGATTTGTTTGAATTGTTAATAAAAGTGTTTAGACTAAATTTGTATATAATCGGATATATTTTGGCACGTAATTCAACAAATATTAACAAAAATACTGAAATCTAAGGCATTTACAAAGATATGGGAATTAATGATCCCACCGTTAGATTTGTTCAAATTTCTAGTAACAGTGTTATGACCAAATTTGAAGATAATCAGATATATTTTGGCATGCAATCCAACAAATATCATCAAAAAGACCGAAAACCTAAGGAATTTACCAAGATAGGCACTTTCAATTAAAGATCCGACCGTTAGATTTGTTTAAATTTCTAGGAAAAGTGTTATCGCCAAATTTGAAGATAGTCGGATATATTTTGGCATGCAATCCAACAAATGACTACAAAATGACCGAAAATCGAAGACATTTACAAAGATAGGCACTTTCAATTAATGATCCAATCGTTAGATATGTTTAAATTGATAATAAAAGTGTTATGACTAGATTTGAAGATAATCGGATATATTTTGGCATGCAATCCAACAAATATCTACAAAAATATCGAAAACCTAAAACATTTATAAGGATATGCACTTTCAATAAATGATCCTTCCGTTAGATATGTTTAAATTGATAATAAAAGTGTTATGACTAGATTTGAAGATAATCGGATATATTTTGGCATGCTATCCAACAAATATCTACAAAAATATCGAAAACCTAAAACATTTATAAGGATATGCACTTTCAATAAATGATCATTCCGTTAGATATGTTTAAATTGATAATAAAAGTGTTATGACTAGATTTGAAGATAGTCGGATATATTTTGGCATGCAATCCAACAAATGACTACAAAATGACCGAAAATCGAAGACATTTACAAAGATAGGCACTTTCAATTAATGATCCAATCGTTAGATATGTTTAAATTGATAATAAAAGTGTTATGACTAGATTTGAAGATAATCGGATATATTTTGGCATGCAATCCAACAAATATCTACAAAAATATCGAAAACCTAAAACATTTATAAGGATATGCACTTTCAATAAATGATCCTTCCGTTAGATTTATTTAAATTGCTAATAAAAGTGTTATGACAAAATTTGAAAATAATCGGATATATTTTGACAGGCAATACAACAAATATCAACAAAAATACCGAAAATCTAAGGCATTCACAAAGATAGGATCCTTGAATTAATGATTCCACCGTTAGATTTGTTCAAATTTCTAGTAACAGTGTTATGACCAAATTCGAAGATAATCAGATATATTTTGGCATGCAATCCAACATATATCAACAATAAAACCGAAAACCTAAGACATTTATAAAGATAGATAGTTTCAATTAATGATCTGATCGTTAAATTTGTTTAAATTGATAATAAAAGTGTTATGACTAGATTTGAAGATAATCGGACATATTTTGGCATGCAATCCAACAAATATCAACAAAAATACCGAAAACCTAAGGCATTTACAAGGATAGGCACTTTCAATTAATGATCTTACCGTTAGATTTGTTTGAATTGTTAATAAAAGTGTTTAGACTAAATTTGTATATAATCGGATATATTTTGGCACGTAATTCAACAAATATTAACAAAAATACAGAAATCTAAGGCATTTACAAAGATATGGGAATTAATGATCCCACCGTTAGATTTGTTCAAATTTCTAGTAACAGTGTTATGACCAAATTTGAAGATAATCAGATATATTTTGGCATGCAATCCAACAAATATCATCAAAAAGACCGAAAACCTAAGGAATATACCAAGATAGGCACTTTCAATTAAAGATCCGACCGTTAGATTTGTTTAAATTTCTAGGAAAAGTGTTATCGCCAAATTTGAAGATAGTCGGATATATTTTGGCATGCAATCCAACAAATGACTACAAAATGACCGAAAATCGAAGACATTTACAAAGATAGGCACTTTCAATTAATGATCCAATCGTTAGATATGTTTAAATTGATAATAAAAGTGTTATGACTAGATTTGAAGATAATCGGATATATTTTGGCATGCAATCCAACAAATATCTACAAAAATATCGAAAACCTAAAACATTTATAAGGATATGCACTTTCAATAAATGATCCTTCCGTTAGATATGTTTAAATTGATAATAAAAGTGTTATGACTAGATTTGAAGATAATCGGATATATTTTGGCATGCTATCCAACAAATATCTACAAAAATATCGAAAACCTAAAACATTTATAAGGATATGCACTTTCAATAAATGATCCTTCCGTTAGATATGTTTAAATTGATAATAAAAGTGTTATGACTAGATTTGAAGATAGTCGGATATATTTTGGCATGCAATCCAACAAATGACTACAAAATGACCGAAAATCGAAGACATTTACAAAGATAGGCACTTTCAATTAATGATCCAATCGTTAGATATGTTTAAATTGATAATAAAAGTGTTATGACTAGATTTGAAGATAATCGGATATATTTTGGCATGCAATCCAACAAATATCTACAAAAATATCGAAAACCTAAAACATTTATAAGGATATGCACTTTCAATAAATGATCCTTCCGTTAGATTTATTTAAATTGCTAATAAAAGTGTTATGACAAAATTTGAAAATAATCGGATATATTTTGACAGGCAATACAACAAATATCAACAAAAATACCGAAAATCTAAGGCATTCACAAAGATAGGATCCTTGAATTAATGATTCCACCGTTAGATTTGTTCAAATTTCTAGTAACAGTGTTATGACCAAATTCGAAGATAATCAGATATATTTTGGCATGCAATCCAACATATATCAACAAAAAAACCGAAAACCTAAGACATTTATAAAGATAGACAGTTTCAATTAATGATCTGATCGTTAAATTTGTTTAAATTGATAATAAAAGTGTTATGACTAGATTTGAAGATAATCGGACATATTTTGGCATGCAATCCAACAAATATCAACAAAAATACCGAAAACCTAAGGCATTTACAAGGATAGGCACTTTCAATTAATGATCTTACCGTTAGATTTGTTTGAATTGTTAATAAAAGTGTTTAGACTAAATTTGTATATAATCGGATATATTTTGGCACGTAATTCAACAAATATTAACAAAAATACTGAAATCTAAGGCATTTACAAAGATATGGGAATTAATGATCCCACCGATTAGATTTGTTCAAATTTCTAGTAATAGTGTTATGACCAAATTTGAAGATAATCAGATATATTTTGGCATGCAATCCAACAAATATCATCAAAAAGACCGAAAACCTAAGGAATTTACCAAGATAGGCACTTTCAATTAAAGATCCGACCGTTAGATTTGTTTAAATTTCTAGGAAAAGTGTTATCGCCAAATTTGAAGATAGTCGGATATATTTTGGCATGCAATCCAACAAATGACTACAAAATGACCGAAAATCGAAGACATTTACAAAGATAGGCACTTTCAATTAATGATCCAATCGTTAGATATGTTTAAATTGATAATAAAAGTGTTATGACTAGATTTGAAGATAATCGGATATATTTTGGCATGCAATCCAACAAATATCTACAAAAATATCGAAAACCTAAAACATTTATAAGGATATGCACTTTCAATAAATGATCCTTCCGTTAGATATGTTTAAATTGATAATAAAAGTGTTATGACTAGATTTGAAGATAATCGGATATATTTTGGCATGCTATCCAACAAATATCTACAAAAATATCGAAAACCTAAAACATTTATAAGGATATGCACTTTCAATTAATGATCCTTCAGTTAGATTTGTTTAAATTGCTAATAAAAGTGTTATGACAAAATTTGAAAATAATCGGATATATTTTGACATGCAATACAACAAATATCAACAAAAATACCGAAAATCTAAGGCATTTACAAAGATAGGATCCTTGAATTAATGATTCCGACCGTTAGATTTGTTCAAATTTCTAGTAACAAGTGTTATGACCAAATTCGAAGATAATCAGATATATTTTGGCATGCAATCCAACATATATCAACAAAAAAACCGAAAACCTAAGGCATTTACAAGAATAGGCACTTTCAATTAATGATCTTACCGTTAGATTTGTTTGAATTGTTAATAAAAGTGTTTAGACTAAATTTGTATATAATCGGATATATTTTGGCACGTAATTCAACAAATATTAACAAAAATACTGAAACCTAAGGCATTTACAAAGATATGAGAATTAATGATCCGACTAGTTAGATTTGTTCAAATTTCTAGTAACAGTGTTATGACCAAATTTGAAGATAATCAGATATATTTTGGCATGCAATCCAACAAATATCATCAAAAAGACCGAAAACCTAAGGAATTTACCAAGATAGGCACTTTCAATTAAAGATCCGACCGTTAGATTTGTTTAAATTTCTAGGAAAAGTGTTATCGCCAAATTTGAAGATAGTCGGATATATTTTGGCATGCAATCCAACAAATGACTACAAAATGACCGAAAATCGAAGACATTTACAAAGATAGGCACTTTCAATTAATGATCCAATCGTTAGATATGTTTAAATTGATAATAAAAGTGTTATGACTAGATTTGAAGATAATCGGATATATTTTGGCATGCAATCCAACAAATATCTACAAAAATATCGAAAACCTAAAACATTTATAAGGATATGCACTTTCAATAAATGATCCTTCCGTTAGATTTATTTAAATTGCTAATAAAAGTGTTATGACAAAATTTGAAAATAATCGGATATATTTTGACAGACAATACAACAAATATCAACAAAAATACCGAAAATCTAAGGTATTTACAAAGATAGGATCCTTGAATTAATGATTCCACCATTAGATTTGTTCAAATTTCTAGTAACAGTATTATGACCAAATTCGAAGATAATCAGATATATTTTGGCATGCAATCCAACATATATCAACAAAAAAACCGAAAACCTAAGGCATTTATAAAGATAGACAGTTTCAATTAATGATCCTACCGTTAGATTTGTTTAAATTGTTAATAAAAGTGTTATGACTAAATTTGAAGATAATCGGAAATATTTTGGCATGCAATCCAACAAATATCAACAAAAATAACGAAAACCTAAGGCATTTACAAATATAAGAACCTTCAATTAATGATCCGACCGTTAGATTTGTTCAAATTTCTAAGAACCGTGTTTTTATCAAATTTGAAGATAATCAGACATATTTTGGCTTGCAATCCAACAAATATAAACAAATATACCGAAAACCAAATGCATTTACAAAGATATGCACTTTCAATTAATGATCCAACAAATATCAAATATCCGATTATATTTTGGCATGCAATCCAACAAATATCAACAAAAATAATGAAAACCTAAGGCATTTACAAAGATAGGCACTTTTAATTAATGATCTGACGGTTAGATTTGTTTAATTTGCTAGGAAAAGTGTTATGACCATATTTGAAGATAATCGGATATATTTTGGCATGCAATAGAACAAATTACTACAAAAAGACCGAAAACCTAAGGCATTTACAAAGATTGGCACTTTCAATTAATTATCCGACTATTAAATTTGTTTAAATTGCTAATAAAAGTGCTATGACCAAATTTGAAGATTATCGGATATATTTTGGCATGCAATCCAATAAATATCAACAAAAATACCGAAATCCTAAGGCATTTATAAAGATAAGCACTTTCAATTAATGATCCGATAGTTAGATTAGTTTAAATTTCTATGAAAAAAGTTATGACCAAATTTGAAGATAATCGGATATATTTTGGCATGCAATCCACCAAATGTCTACAAAAAGTCCGAAAACCTCAGGCATTGACAAGGATAGGCACTTTCATTTAATGATCCGGCCGTTAGATTTGATTAAATTGCTAATAAAAGTGTTATGGCCAAATTTGAAGATTATCGGATATATTTTGGCATGCAATCCAACAAATATAAATAAAAATACCGAAATCCTATGGCATTTACAAAGATAGGCACTTTCAATTAATGATTCGATCGATATATTAGTTTAAATTTCTATGAAAAGTGTTGTGAGAAAATTTGAAGATAATCGGATATATTTCGGCATGCAATCCAACAAATATCAACAAAAATAACTTAAACCTAAGGCATTTTCAAAGATAGGCACTTTTAATTAATGATCTGACCGTTAGATTTGTTTAAATTATTCAGAAAAGTGGTATGACCAAATTTGATGTTAGTCGGACATATTTTAGCATGCAATCCAACAAATGACTACAAAAAGACCGAAACCTAAGGCAATTACAAAGATAGGCACTTTCAATTAATGATCCGACCGTTAGATTTGTTTAAAATGATAATAAAAGTTTTATGACCAAATTTGATGATAATCGGATATATTTTGTCATGCAATCCAATAAAAAAAAAATACCGTAAACCTAAAGCATTTACAAAGATAGAGACTTTCATTTAATAATCCGACCTTTATATTTGTTTATATTTCTAAGCAAAGTGATATGACCAAATTTGAAGATAATCGAATATATTTTGGCATGCAATTAACCAAATGTCTACAAAAAGACCGAAAACCTAAGACATTTACAAAGATAGGCTCTTTGAATTAATGATCCGACCGTTAGATTTGTTTAAATTTCTAGTAACCGTGTTATGACCAAAATTTGAAGATAATCAGATATATTTTGGCATGCAATCCAGCAAATATCAACAAAAAGACCTAAAACATAAGGTAATTATTAAGATAGGCACTTTCAATTAATGATCCGACCGTTAGATTTGTTTAAAATGATAATAAAAGTTTTATGACCAAATTTGAAGATAATCGGATATATTTTGTCATGCAATCCAACAAATATCACAAAAATACCGTAAACCTAAAGCATTTACAAAGATAGAGCACTTTCATTTAATAATCCGACCGTTATATTTGTTTATATTTCTAATACAAAGTGATATGACCAAATTTGAAGATAATCGAATATATTTTGGCATGCAATTCAACCAAATGTCTACAAAAAGACCGAAAACCTAAGACATTTACAAAGATAGGCACTTTGAATTAATGATCCGACCGTTAGATTTGTTTAAATTTCTATGAAACAGTGTTATGACCAAAATTTGAAGATAATCGGATATATTTTGGCATGCAATCCAACAAATATCAACAAAAAGACCTAAAACATAAGGTAATTATCAAAGATAGGCACTTTCAATTAATGATCCGACCGTTAGATTTGTTTAAATTTCTCAGAAAAGTGTTATCACCAAATTTGAAGATAGTCGGATATATTTTGGCATGCAATCCAACAAATGACTACAAAAAGACCGAAAACCGAAGGCATTTACAAAGATAGGCACTTTCAATTAATGATCCGATCGTTAGATTTGTTTAAATTGATAATAAAAGTGTTTTTACTAGATTTGAAGATAATCGGATATATTTTGGCATGCAGTCCAACAAATATCTACAAATATACCGAAAACCTAAGGCATTTACAAAGATAGACACTTTCAATTAATGATCCTACCGTTAGATTTGTTTAAATTGCTAATAAAAGTGTTATGACTAAATTTGAAGATAATCGGATATATTTTGGCATGCAATCCAATAAATATCAACAAAAATACCGGAAACCTAAGGCATTTACAAAGATAGGAACCTTCAATTAATGATCCGACCGTTAGATTTGTTTTAATTTTTCGGAAAAGTGGTATGACCAAATTTGTTGTTAGTCTGACATGTTTTAGCATGCAATCCAACAAATGACTACAAAAAGACCGAAAACCTAAGACATTTACAAAGATTGACACTTTCAATTAATGATCCGATCGTTAAATTTGTTTAAATTGATAATAAAAGTGTTATCACTAGATTTGAAGATAATCGTATATATTTTGGCATGCAATCCAACAAATATCAACAAAAATACCGAAAACCTAAGGCATTTAGAAAGATAGGCACTTTCAATTAAAGATCTTACCGTTAGATTTGTTTAATTTGCTAATAAAAGTGTTTTGACTAAATTTGTATATAATCGGATATTTTTTGGCATGCAATTCAACAAATATCAACAAAAATACCGAAACCTAAGGCATTTACAAAGATAAGAACCTTGAATTATTGATCCAGATCGTTAGATTTGTTCAAATTTCTAGCAACAGCGTTATGACCAAATTTGAAGATAATCAGATATATTTTGGTTTGCAATCCAATAAATATCAACAAATATACCGAAAACCTAAGGCATTTACGAAGATAGGCACTTTCAATTAATGATCCGACCGTTAGATTTGTTTAAATTTTTTGGAAAAGTGGTATGACCAAATTTGATGTTAGTCTGACATGTTTTAGCATGCAATCCAACAAATGACTACAAAAAGACCGAAACCTAAGGCATTTACAAAGATAGGCACTTTCAATTAACGATCCGATCGTTAGATTTGTTTAAATTGATAATAAAACTGTTATGACTAGATTTGAAGATAATCGGATATATTTTGGCATGCAATCCAACAAATATCTACAAAAATAACGAAAACCTAAGACATTTACAAGGATAGGCACTTTCAATTAATGATCCTTCCATTAGATTTGTTTAAATTGCTGATAAAAGTGTTATGACTAAATTTTAAAATAATCGGATATATTTTGGCATGCAATCCAACAAATATCAACAAAAATACCGAAAACCTAAGGCATTTACAAAGATAGGATCCTTGAATTAATGATTAGATTTGTTCAAATTTCTAGTAACAGTGTTATGACCAAATTTGAAGATAATCAGATATATTTTGGCGTGCAATGCAACATATATCAACAAAAAAACCGAAAACCTAAGGCATTTACAAAGATAGGCACTTTCAATTAATGATCCGATCGTTAGATTTGTTTAAATTGCTAAGAAAAGTAATATGACCAAATTTTAATATAATCGGATATATTTTGGCATGCAATACAACAAATGTCAACAAAAAGACCAAAAACCTAAGACATTTACAAAGATAGGAACTTTGAATTAATAAACCGATCGTTAGATTTGTGTATATTGCTAATAAAAGTGCTATGCCCAATTTGAAGTTAATCGAAAATATTTTGGCATGCCTTGCAACAAATGTCTACAAAAATACCGAAAACCTAAGATATTTCCAAAGAAAGGCACTTTGAATTAATAAACCGATTGTTAGATTCGTTTAAATTTCTAGTAAAAGTGTTATGAGCAAATTTGATGATAATCGGTTATATTTTGGCATGCAATCCAACAAATATCAACAAAAATACCGAAAACCTAAGATATTTCCAAAGAAAGGCACTTTCAATTAATGATCCGATCGTTAGATTTGTTTGAATTGCTAGGAAAAGTGTTATAACCAAATTTGAAAATAATCGGGCATATTTTGACATGCAATCCAACAAATTTCAACAAAAATACCGAAAACCTTAGGCATTTACAAAGATAGGAACTTTCAATAAATGATCCGACCATTAGATTTGTTCAAATTTCTAGTAACAGTGTTATGACCAAATTTGAAGATAATCGGATATATTTTGGCATGCAATCCAACAAATATAAAAAAAAGACCGAAAACCTAAAGCATTTACAAAGATAGGCACTTTCAATTAATGATCCTACCGTTAGATTTGTTTGAATTGCTAATAAAAGTGTTATGACTAAATTTGAAGATAATCGGATATATTTTGGCATGCAATCAAACAAATATCAACAAAAATACCGAAACCAAAGGCATTTACAAATATAGGAAATTTCAATTAATGATCCGACCATGAGATTTGTTTAAATTGCTATAAAAAGTGTTATGACCAAATTTTAAGATAATCAGATATAATTTGGCATGCAATGCAACAAATGTCAACAAAAAGACCGAAAACCTAAGGCATTTACAAATATAGAAACTTTGAATTAATGATCCGATCGTTAGATTTGTTTAAATTTCTAGTAAAAGTGTTATAAGAAAATTTGAAGATAATCGGATATATTTTGGCATGCAATCCAACAAATATCTACAAAAATACCGAAATCCTAAGCCATTTACAAAGATAGGCACTATTCAATTAATTATCCGACCGTTAGATTTGTTGATATTGTTATGACAAGTGTTATGACCAAATTTGAAGATATTCGGATATATTTTGGCATTTAATCTAACAAATATCAACAAAAATATCGAAAACCTAAGGCATTTACGAAGTATAGGTACTTACAATTAATGATCCGACCGTTAGATTTGTTTAAATTAATAATAAAAGTGTTATGACCAATTTTGAATATAATAGGATATATTTTGGCATGCAATCTAGCAAATGTCTACAAAATGACCGAAAACCTTAAGGCATTTACAAAGATAGGCACTTTCAATTAATGATCCGACCGTTAGATTTGTTTAAATTGCTATGAAAAGTGTTGTGACGAGAATTTGAAGATAATCGGATATATTTTGGCATGCAATCCAACAAATATCAACAAAAATAACGAAAACCTAAGGCATTTACAAAGATAGGCACTTTCAATTAATGATCCGACCGTTAGATTTGTTTAAATTTGCTAGGAAAAGTGTTATGACCAAATTTGAAGATAATCGGATATATTTTGGCATGCAATCCAACAAATGACTACAAAAAGACCGAAAACCTAAGGCATTTACAAAGATAGGCACTTTCAATTAATGATCCGATCATTAGATTTGTTTAAATTGCTAATAAAAGTGTTATGACTAAATTTGAAGATAATCGGATATATTTTGGCATGCAATCCAACAAATATCAACAAAAATACCGAAAACCTAAGGCATTTACAAAGATATGCACTTTCAATTAATGATCCGATCGTTAGATTTGTTTAAATTGCTAATAAAAGTGTTATGACTAAATTTGAAGATAATCGGATATATTTTGGCATGCAATCCAACAAATGTCTACAAAAAGTACCGAAAACCTAAGGCATTTACAAAGATAGGCACTTTCAATTAATGATCCGACCGTTAGATTTGTTTAAATTGCTAATAAAAGTGTTATGACTAAATTTGAAGATAATCGAATATATTTTGGCATGCAATCCAACAAATATCAACAAAAATACCGAAAACCTAAGGCATTTACAAAGATAGGAACTTTCAATTAATGATCCGATCGTTAGATTTGTTCAAATTTCTAGTAACAGTGTTATGACCAAATTTGAAGATAATCGGATATATTTTGGCATGCAATCCAACAAATATCTACAAAAATATCGAAAACCTAAGACATTTACAAGGATATGCACTTTCAATAAATGATCCTTCCGTTAGATTTATTTAAATTGCTAACAAAAGTGTTATGACTAAATTTGAAAATAATCGGATATATTTTGACAGGCAATACAACAAATATCAACAAAAATACCGAAAATCTAAGGCATTTACAAAGATAGGATCCTTGAATTAATGATTCGACCGTTAGATTTGTTCAAATTTCTAGTAACAGTGTTATGACCAAATTTGAAGATAATCAGATATATTTTGGCATGCAATCCAACAAATATCAACAAAAAGACCGAAAACCTAAGGAATTTACAAAGATAGGCACTTTCAATTAAAGATGCGACTGTTAGATTTGTTTAAATTTCTAGGAAAAGTGTTATCGCCAAATTTGAAGATAGTCGGATATATTTTGGCATGCAATCCAACAAATGACTACAAAATGACCGAAAATCGAAGACATTTACAAAGATAGGCACTTTCAATTAATGATCCAATCGTTAGATTTGTTTAAATTGATAATAAAAGTGTTATGACTAGATTTGAAGATAATCGGACATATTTTGGCATGCAATCCAACAAATATCAACAAAAATACCGAAAACCTAAGGCATTTACAAAGATAGACACTTTCAATTAATGATCCGATCGTTAGATTTGTTTGAATTGTTAGGAAAAGTGTTATAACCAAATTTGAAGATAATCGGATTTATTTTGACATGCAATCCAACAAATTTCAACAATAATACCGAAAACCAAAGGCATTTACAAAGATAGGAACTTTGAATTAATGAACCGATCGTTAGATTTGTTTAAATTGCTAATAAAAGTCTTATGACCAAATTTGAAGATAATCGGATATATTTTGGCATGCAATCCAACAAATATCAACAAAAAGACCGAAAACCAAAGGCATTTACAAAGTTAGGCACTTTCAATTAATGATCATATCGTTAGATTTGTTTGAATTGCTAATAAAAGTGTTATGACTAAATTTGAAGATAATCGGATATATTTTGGCATGCAATGCAACAAATGTCCACAAAAAGAACAAAAACCTAAGGCTTTTACAAAGATAGGAATTTTGAATAATTGATCCAACCGTTAGATTTGTTTGAATTGCTAATAAAAGTGTTATGACTAAATTTGAAGATTATCAGATACATTTTGGCATGCAATCCCACAAATATAAAAAAAAAGACCGAAAAACTATGGCATTTACAAAGATAGGCACTTTCAATAAATGATCCGACCGTTAGATTTGTTTAAATTTCTAAGAAAAGCGTTATGACCAAATTTGAATATAGTCGGATATATTTTGGTATGGAATCCAACAAATGACTACAAAAAGATCGAAAACCTAAGGCATTTACAAAGATAGGCACTTTCAATTAATGATCTGACAGTTAGATTTATTTAAATTGATAATAAAAGTGTTATAACTAGGTTTGAAGATAATATGATATATTTTGGCATGCAATCCAACAAATATCAACAAAAATACCGAAAGCCTAAGGCATTTACAAATATAGGCACTTTCAATTAATGATCCGACCGTTATATTTGTTCAATTTTCTATGAAAAGAGTTATGACCAAATTTGAAAATAATCGGATATATTTTGGCATTCAATCCTACAAATGACTACAAAAAGACCGAAAACCTAAGGCATTTACAAAGCTAGGCACTTTCAATTAATGATCCGACCATTAGATTTGTTTAAATTGCTAATAAAAGTGTTATGACTGAATTTGAAGATAATCGGATATATTTTGGCATGCAATCCAACAAATGACTACAAAAAGACCGAAAACCTAAGGCATTTACAAAGATAGGCGCTTTCAATTAATGATCCGATCGTTAGATTTGTTTAAATTGATAATAAAAGTGTTATGACAAAATTTGAAGATAATCGGATATATTTTGGCATGCAATCCAACAAATATCAACAAAAATACCGAAAACCTAAGGCATTTACAAAGATAGGCACTTTCAATTAATGATCCGACCGTTAGATTTGTTTAAATTTCTAGGAAAAGTGTTATGACTAAATTTGAAGATAATCGGATATATTTTGGCATGCAATCCAACAAATGACTACAAAATGACCGAAAACCTAAGGCATTTACAAAGATAGGCACTTTCAATTAATGATCCAATCGTTAGATTTGTTTAAATTGATAATAAAAGTGTTATGACTAGATTTGAAGATAATCGGATATATTTTGGCATGCAATCCAACAAATATCTACAAAATATCGAAAACCTAAGACATTTACAAAGATATGCACTTTCAATTAATGATCCTACCGTTAGATTTGTTTAAATTGCTAATAAAAGTGTTATGACTAAATTTGAAAATAATCGGATATATTTTGACATGCAATCCAACAAATATCAACAAAAATACCGAAAATCTAAGGCATTTACAAAGATAGGATCCTTGAATTAATGATTCGACCGTTAGATTTGTTCAAATTTCTAGTAAAAGTGTTATGACCAAATTTGAAGATAATCGGATATATTTTGGCATGCAATCCAACATATATCAACAAAAAAAACCGAAAACCTAAGGCATTTATAAAGATAGGCACTTTCAATTAATGATCCGATCGTTAAATTTGTTTAAATTGATAATAAAAGTGTTATGACTAGATTTGAAGATAATCGGACATATTTTGGCATGCAATCCAACAAATATCAACAAAAATACCGAAAACCTAAGGCATTTACAAAGATAGGCACTTTCAATTAATGATCCGATCGTTAGATTTGTTTGAATTGTTAGGAAAAGTGTTATAACCAAATTTGAAGATAATCGGATTTATTTTGACATGCAATCCAACAAATTTCAACAATAATACCGAAAACCTTAGGCATTTACAAAGATAGGAACTTTGAATTAATGAACCGATCGTTAGATTTGTTTAAATTGCTAGTAAAAGTCTTATGACCAAATTTGAAGATAATCGGATATATTTTGGCATGCAATCCAACAAATATCAACAAAAAGACCGAAAACCAAAGGCATTTACAAAGTTAGGCACTTTCAATTAATGATCATATCGTTAGATTTGTTTGAATTGCTAATAAAAGTGTTATGACTAAATTTGAAGATAATCGGATATATTTTGGCATGCAATCCAACAAATATCAACAAAAAGACCGAAAACCAAAGGCATTTACAAAGTTAGGCACTTTCAATTAATGATCATACCGTTAGATTTGTTTGAATTGCTAATAAAAGTGTTATGACTAAATTTGAAGATAATCGGATATATTTTGGCATGCAATGCAACAAATGTCCACAAAAAGAACGAAAACCTAAGGCATTTACAAAGATAGGAATTTTGAATTATTGATCCGACCGTTAGATTTGTTTGAATTGCTAATAAAAGTGTTATGACTAAATTTGAAGATAATCAGATACATTTTGGCATGCAATCCAACAAATATAAAAAAAAAAGACCGAAAAACTATGGCATTTACAAAGATAGGCACTTTCAATAAATGATCCGACCGTTAGATTTGTTTAAATTTCTAAGAAAAGCGTTATGACCAAATTTGAATATAGTCGGATATATTTTGGTATGGAATCCAACAAATGACTACAAAAAGATCGAAAACCTAAGGCATTTACAAAGATAGGCACTTTCAATTAATGATCTGACAGTTAGATTTATTTAAATTGATAATAAAAGTGTTATAACTAGGTTTGAAGATAATATGATATATTTTGGCATGCAATCCAACAAATATCAACAAAAATACCGAAAGCCTAAGGCATTTACAAATATAGGCACTTTCAATTAATGATCCGATCGTTAGATTTGTTTAAATTGATAATAAAAGTGTTATGACTAGATTTGAAGATAATCGGATATATTTTGGCATGCAATCCAACAAATATCTACAAAAATACCGAAAACCTAAGGCATTTACAAAGATAGGCACTTTCAATTAATGATCCTACCGTTAGATTTGTTTAAATTGCTAATAAAAGTGTTATGACTAAATTTGAAGATAATCGGAATATATTTTGGCATGCAATCCAACAAATATCAACAAAAATACCGAAAACCTAAGGCATTTACAAATATAGGAACCTTCAATTAATGATCCGATCGTTAGATTTGTTCAAATTTCTAATAACAGTGTTATTACCAAATTTGAAGATAATCGGACATATTTTGGCATTGCAATCCAACAAATATAAACAAATATACCGAAAACCTAAGGCATTTACAAAGATAGGCACTTTCAATTAATGATCCGACCGTTAGATTTGTTTAAATTTTTAGGAAAAGTGGTATGACCAAATTTGATGTTAGTCGGACATATTTTAGCATGCAATCCAACAAATGACTACAAAAAGACCAAAAACCTAAGGCATTTACAAAGATAGGCACTTTCAATTAATGATCCGATCGTTAAATTTGTTTAAATTGATAATAAAAGTGTTATGACTAGATTTGAAGATAATCGGACATATTTTGGCATGCAATCCAACAAATATCAACAAAAATACCGAAAACCTAAGGCATTTACAAGGATTGGCACTTTCAATTAATGATCTTACCGTTAGATTTGTTTGAATTGTTAATAAAAGTGTTTTGACTAAATTTGTATATAATCGGATATATTTTGGCACGCAATTCAACAAATATTAACAAAAATACCGAAACCTAAGGCATTTACAAAGATATGAGAATTAATGATCCGATCAGTTAGATTTGTTCAAATTTCTAGTAACAGTGTTATGACCAAATTTGAAGATAATCGGATATATTTTGGCATGCAATCCAACAAATATCAACTAATGATCAGATATATCGCAAACCTAAGGCATTTATAAAGATAGGCACTTTCAATTAATGATCTGATCGTTAAATTTGTTTAAATTGATAATCTAAGGCATTTACAAAGATAGGAATTTTGAAATATTGATCCGACAGTTAGATTTGTTTGAATTGCTATTAAAAGTGTTATGACTAAATTTGAAGATAATCGGATATATTTTGGCAAGCAATCCAACAAATATCAACAAAAAGACCGAAAACCTATAGGCATTTACAAAGATAGGCACTTTCAATAAATGATCCGATCGTTAGATTTGTTTAAATTTCTAAGAAAAGTGTTATGACCAAATTTGAATATAATCGGATATATTTTGGCATGCAATCCAACAAATGATCAACAAAAAGATCGAAAACCTAAGGCATTTACAAAGATAGGCACTTTCAATTAATGATCCGATCGTTAGATTTGTTTGAATTGTTAGGAAAAGTGTTATAACCAAATTTGAAGATAATCGGATTTATTTTGACATGCAATCCAACAAATTTCAACAATAATACCGAAAACCTTAGGCATTTACAAAGATAGGAACTTTGAATTAATGAACCGATCGTTAGATTTGTTTAAATTGCTAATAAAAGTCTTATGACCAAATTTGAAGATAATCGGATATATTTTGGCATGCAATCCAACAAATATCAACAAAAAGACCGAAAACCAAAGGCATTTACAAAGTTAGGCACTTTCAATTAATGATCATACCGTTAGATTTGTTTGAATTGCTAATAAAAGTGTTATGACTAAATTTGAAGATAATCGAATATATTTTGGCATGCAATGCAACAAATGTCCACAAAAAGAACGAAAACCTAAGGCATTTACAAAGATAGGAATTTTGAATTATTGATCCGATCGTTAGATTTGTTTGAATTGCTAATAAAAGTGTTATGACTAAATTTGAAGATAATCGGATACATTTTGGCATGCAATCCAACAAATATAAAAAAAAGACCGAAAAACTATGGCATTTACAAAGATAGGCACTTTCAATAAATGATCCGATCGTTAGATTTGTTTAAATTTCTAAGAACAGCGTTATGACCAAATTTGAATATAGTCGGATATATTTTGGTATGGAATCCAACAAATGACTACAAAAAGATCGAAAACCTAAGGCATTTACAAAGATAGGCACTTTCAATTAATGATCTGACAGTTAGATTTATTTAAATTGATAATAAAAGTGTTATAACTAGGTTTGAAGATAATATGATATATTTTGGCATGCAATCCAACAAATATCAACAAAAATACCGAAAGCCAAAGGCATTTACAAATATATGCACTTTCAATTAATGATCCGACCGTTATATTTGTTCAATTTACTATGAAAAGAGTTATGACCAAATTTGAAAATAATCGGATATATTATGGCATTCAATCCTACAAATGACAACAAAAAGACCGAAAACCTAAGGCATTTATAAAGCTAGGCACTTTCAATTAATGATCCGACCATTAGATTTGTTTAAATTGCTAATAGAAGTGTTATGACTGAATTTGAAGACAATCGGATATATTTTGGCATGCAATCCAACAAATATCTACAAAAATATCGAAAACCTAAGACATTTACAAGGATATGCACTTTCAATAAATGATCCTTCCGTTAGATTTATTTAAATTGCTAATAAAAGTGTTATAACAAAATTTGAAAATAATCGGATATATTTTGACAGGCAATACAACAAATAGCAACAAAAATACCGAAAATCTAAGGCATTTACAAAGATAGGATCCTTGAATTAATGATTCGACCGTTAGATTTGTTCAAATTTCTAGTAACAATGTTATGACCAAATTCAAAGATAATCAGATATATTTTGGCATGCAATCCAACATATATCAACAAAAAAACCGCAAACCTAAGGCATTTATAAAGATAGGCACTTTCAATTAATGATCTGATCGTTAAATTTGTTTAAATTGATAATAAAAGTGTTATGACTAGATTTGAAGATAATCGGACATATTTTGGCATGCAATCCAACAAATATCAACAAAAATACCGAAAACCTAAGGCATTTACAAAGATATGCACTTTCAATTATTGATCCGATCCGTTAGATTTGTTTGAATTGTTAGGAAAAGTGTTATAACCAAATTCGAAGATAATCAGATATATTTTGGCATGCAATCCAACATATATCAACAAAAAAACCGCAAACCTAAGGCATTTATAAAGATATGCACTTTCAATTAATGATCTGATCGTTAGATTTGTTTAAATTGATAATAAAAGTGTTATGACTAGATTTGAAGATAATCGGATATATTTTGGCATGCAATCCAACAAATATCTACATAAATACCGAAAACCTAAGGCATTTTACAAAGATAGGCACTTTCAATTAATGATCCTACCGTTAGATTTGTTTAAATTGCTAATAAAAGTGTTATGACTAAATTTGAAGATAATCGGAAATATTTTGGCATGCAATCCAACAAATATCAACAAAAATACCGAAAACCTAAGGCATTTACAAATATAGGAACCTTCAATTAATGATCCGACCGTTAGATTTGTTCAAATTTCTAAGAACCGTGTTATTACCAAATTTGAAGATAATCAGACATATTTTGGTTTGCAATCCAACAAATATAAACAAATATACCGAAAACCTAAGGCATTTACAAAGATAGGCACTTTCAATTAATGATCCGACCGTTAGATTTGTTTAAATATTTAGGAAAAGTGGTATGACCAAATTTGATTTTAATCGGACATATTTTAGCATGCAATCCAACAAATGACTACAAAAAGACCAAAAACCTAAGGCATTTACAGAGATAGGCACTTTCAATTAAAGATCCGATCGTTAAATTAGTTTAAATTGATAATAAAAGTGTTATGACTAGATTTGAAGATAATCGGACATATTTTGGCATGCAATCCAACTAATATCAACAAAAATACCGAAAACCTAAGGCATTTACAAGGATTGGCACTTTCAATTAATGATCTTACCGTTAGAATTGTTTGAATTGTTAATAAAAGTGTTTTGACTAAATTTGTATATAATCGGATATGTTTTGGCACGCAATTCAACAAATATTAACAAAAATACCGAAACCTAAGGCATTTACAAAGATATGAGAATTAATGATCCGACCGTTAGATTTGTTCAAATTTCTAGTGACAGTGTTATGACCAAATTTGAAAAAAATCAGATATATTTTGGCATGTAATCCAACAAATATCAATTAATGATCAGATATATCGCAAACCTAAGGCATTTATAAAGATAGGCACTTTCAATTAATGATCTGATCGTTAAATTTGTTTAAATTGATAATCTAAGGCATTTACAAAGATAGGAATTTTGAATTATTGATCCGACCGTTAGATTTGTTTGAATTGCTATTAAAAGTGTTATGACTAAATTTGAGGATAATCGGATACATTTTGGCAAGCAATCCAACAAATATAACAAAAAGATCGAAAAACTATGGCATTTACAAAGATAGGCACTTTCAATAAATGATCCGATCGTTAGATTTGTTTAAATTTCTAAGAAAAGAGTTATGACCAAATTTGAATATAGTCGGATATATTTTGGTATGGAATCCAACAAATGACTACAAAAAGATCGAAAACCTAAGGCATTTACAAAGATAGGCACTTTCAATTAATGATCCGATCGTTAGATTTGTTTGAATTGTTAGGAAAAGTGTTATAACCAAATTTGAAGATAATCGGATTTATTTTGACATGCAATCCAACAAATTTCAACAATAATACCGAAAACCTTAGGCATTTACAAAGATAGGAACTTTGAATTAATGAACCGATCGTTAGATTTGTTTAAATTTCTAATAAAAAGTTTTATGACCAAATTTGAAGATAATCGGATATATTTTGGCATGCAATCCAACAAATATCAACAAAAAGACCGAAAACCAAAGGCATTTACAAAGTTAGGCACTTTCAATTAATGATCACACCGTTAGATTTGTTTGAATTGCTAATAAAAGTGTTATGACTAAATTTGAAGATAATCGGATATATTTTGGCATGCAATGCAACAAATGTCCACAAAAGAACCGAAAACCTAAGGCATTTACAAAGATAGGAACTTTGAATTAATGATCCGATCGTTAGATTTGTTTGAATTGCTAATAAAAGTGTTATGACTAAATTTGAAGATAATCGGATATATTTTGGCATGCAATCCAACAAATATCAACAAAAAGACCGAAAAACTATAGGCATTTACAAAGATAGGCACTTTCAATTAATGATCCGACCGTTAGATTTGTTTAAATTTCTATGAAAAGCGTTATGACCAAATTTGAATATAATCGGATATATTTTGGTATGCAATCCAACAAATGACTACAAAAAGATCGAAAACCTAAGGCATTTACAAAGATAGGCACTTTCAATTAATGATCCGACAGTTAGATTTGTTTAAATTGATAATAAAAGTGTTATAACTAGGTTTGAAGATAATCGGATATATTTTGGCATGCAATCCAACAAATATCAACAAAAAGACCGAAAACCTAAGGCATTTACAAAGATAGGCACTTTCAATTAATGATCATACCGTTAGATTTGTTTAAATTGCTAATGAAAAGTGTTATGACTAAATTTGAAGATAATCGGATATATTTTGGCATGCAATCCAACAAATGACCACAAAAAGACCGAAAACCTAAGGCATTTACAAAGATAGGAACTTTGAATTAATGATCCGATCGTTAGATTTGTTTAAATTTCTAGTAAAAGTGTTATAAGACAAATTTGAAGATAATCGGATATATTTTGGCATGCAATCCAACAAATATCTACAAAAATACCGAAATCCAAAGCCATTTACAAAGATAGGCACTTTCAATTAATGATCCGAGCGTTAGATTTGTTTAAATTGCTAATGACAAGTGTTATGACCAAATTTGAAGATAATCGGATATATTTTGGCATGTAATCCAACAAATATCAACAAAAATATCGAAAGCCTAAGGCATTTACCAAATATAGGCACTTTCAATTATTGATCCGACCGTTATATTTGTTCAATTTTCTATGAAAAGAGTTATGACCAAATTTGAAAATAATCGGATATATTTTGGCATTCAATCCTACAAATGACTACAAAAAGACCGAAAACCTAAGGCATTTACAAAGCTAGGCACTTTCAATTAATGATCCGACCATTAGATTTGTTTAAATTGCTAATAAAAGTGTTATGACTGAATTTGAAGATAATCGGATATATTTTGGCATGCAATCCAACAAATGACTACAAAAAGACCGAAAACCTAAGGCATTTACAAATATAGGCGCTTTCAATTAATGATCCGATCGTTAGATTTGTTTAAATTGATAATAAAAGTGTTATGACTAGATTTGAAGATAATCGGATATATTTTGGCATGCAATCCAACAAATATCTACAAAAATACCGAAAACCTAAGGCATTTACAAAGATAGGTACTTTCAATTAATGATCCTACCGTTAGATTTGTTTAAATTGTTAATAAAAGTGTTATGACTAAATTTGAAGATAATCGGAAATATTTTGGCATGCAATCCAACAAATATCAACAAAAATACCGAAAACCTAAGGCATTTACAAATATAGGAACCTTCAATTAATGATCCGACCGTTAGATTTGTTCAAATTTCTAAGAACCGTGTTATTACCAAATTTGAAGATAATCAGACATATTTTGGCTTGCAATCCAACAAATATAAACAAATATACCGAAAACCTAAGGCATTTACAAAGATAGGCACTTTCAATTAATGATCCGACCGTTAGATTTGTTTAAATTTTTAGGAAAAGTGGTATGACCAAATTTGATGTTAGTCGGACATATTTTAGCATGCAATCCAACAAATGACTACAAAAAGACCAAAAACCTAAGGCATTTACAAAGATAGGCACTTTCAATTTATGATCCGATCGTTAAATTTGTTTAAATTGATAATAAAAGTGTTATGACTAGATTTGAAGATAATCGGACATATTTTGGCATGCAATCCAACAAATATCAACAAAAATACCGAAAACCTAAGGCATTTACAAGGATTGGCACTTTCAATTAATGATCTTACCGTTAGATTTGTTTGAATTGTTAATAAAAGTGTTTTGACTAAATTTGTATATAATCGGATATATTTTGGCACGCAATTCAACAAATATTAACAAAAATACCGAAACCTAAGGCATTTACAAAGATATGAGAATTAATGATCCGACCGTTAGATTTGTTCAAATTTCTAGTAACAGTGTTATGACCAAATTTGAAGATAATCGGATATATTTTGGCATGCAATCCAACAAATATCAACAAAAAGACCGAAAACCTAAGGAATTTACAAAGATAGGCACTTTCAATTAAAGATCCGACCGTTAGATTTGTTTAAATTTCTAGGAAAAGTGTTATCGCCAAATTTGAAGATAGTCGGATATATTTTGGCATGCAATCCAACAAATGACTACAAAATGACCGAAAATCGAAGACATTTACAAAGATAGGCACTTTCAATTAATGATCCAATCGTTAGATTTGTTTAAATTGATAATAAAAGTGTTATGACTAGATTTGAAGATAATCGGATATATTTTGGCATGCAATCCAACAAATATCTACAAAAATATCGAAAACCTAAGACATTTACAAGGATATGCACTTTCAATTAATGATCCTTACCGTTAGATTTATTTAAATTGCTAATAAAAGTGTTATGACTAAATTTGAAAATAATCGGATATATTTTGACATGCAATACAACAAATATCAACAAAAATACCGAAAATCTAAGGCATTTACAAAGATAGGATCCTTGAATTAATGATTCGACCGTTAGATTTGTTCAAATTTCTAGTAACAGTGTTATGACCAAATTCGAAGATAATCGGATATATTTTGGCATGCAATCCAACATATATCAACAAAAAAACCGCAAACCTAAGGCATTTATAAAGATAGGCACTTTCAATTAATGATCTGATCGTTAAATTTGTTTAAATTGATAATAAAAGTGTTATGACTAGATTTGAAGATAATCGGACATATTTTGGCATGCAATCCAACAAATATCAACAAAAATACCGAAAACCTAAGGCATTTACAAGAATTGGCACTTTCAATTAATGATCTTACCGTTAGATTTGTTTGAATTGTTAATAAAAGTGTTTTGACTAAATTTGTATATAATCGGATATATTTTGGCACGCAATTCAACAAATATTAACAAAAATATCGAAACCTAAGGCATTTACAAATATATGAGAATTAATGATCCGACCGTTAGATTTGTTCAAATTTCTAGTAACAGTGTTATGACCAAATTTGAAGATAATCAGATATATTTTGGCATGCAATCCAACAAATATCAACAAAAAGACCGAAAACCAAAGGCATTTACAAAGTTAGGCACTTTCAATTAATGATCATACCGTTAGATTTGTTTGAATTGCTAATAAAAGTGTTATGACTAAATTTGAAGATAATCGGATATATTTTGGCATGCAATGCAACAAATGTCCACAAAAAGAACGAAAACCTAAGGCATTTACAAAGATAGGAATTTTGAATTATTGATCCGACCGTTAGATTTGTTTGAATTGCTAATAAAAGTGTTATGACTAAATTTGAAGATAATCGGATACATTTTGGCATGCAATCCAACAAATATAAAAAAAAGACCGAAAAACTATGGCATTTACAAAGATAGGCACTTTCAATAAATGATCCGACCGTTAGATTTGTTTAAATTTCTAAGAAAAGCGTTATGACCAAATTTGAATATAGTCGGATATATTTTGGCATGGAATCCAACAAATGACTACAAAAAGATCGAAAACCTAAGGCATTTACAAAGATAGGCACTTTCAATTAATGATCCGATCGTTAGATTTATTTAAATTGATAATAAAAGTGTTATAACTAGGTTTGAAGATAATATGATATATTTTGGCATGCAATCCAACAAATATCAACAAAAATACCGAAAGCCTAAGGCATTTACAAATATAGGCACTTTCAATTAATGATCCGACCGTTATATTTGTTCAATTTTCTATGAAAAGAGTTATGACCAAATTTGAAAATAATCGGATATATTTTGGCATTCAATCCTACAAATGACTACAAAAAGACCGAAAACCTAAGGCATTTACAAAGCTAGGCACTTTCAATTAATGATCCGACCATTAGATTTGTTTAAATTGCTAATAAAAGTGTTATGACTGAATTTGAAGATAATCGGATATATTTTGGCATGCAATCCAACAAATGACTACAAAAAGACCGAAAACCTAAGGCATTTACAAATATAGGCGCTTTCAATTAATGATCCGATCGTTAGATTTGTTTAAATTTATAATAAAAGTGTTATGACCAAATTTGAAGATAATCGGATATATTTTGGCATGCAATCCAACAAATGATCTACAAAAATGACCGAAAACCTAAGGCATTTACAAAGATAGGCACTTTCAATTAATGATCCGATCGTTAGATTTGTTTAAATTGATAATAAAAGTGTTATGACTAGATTTGAAGATAATCGGATATATTTTGGCATGCAATCCAACAAATATCAACAAAAATACCGAAAACCTAAGGCATTTACAAAGATAGGCACTTTCAATTAATGATCCTACCGTTAGATTTGTTTAAATTGTTAATAAAAGTGTTATGACTAAATTTGAAGATAATCGGATATATTTTGGCATGCAATCCAACAAATATCAACAAAAATACCGAAAACCTAAGGCATTTACAAAGATAGGAACTTTCAATTAATGATCCGACCGTTAGATTTGTTCAAATTTCTAATAACAAGTGTTATGACCAAATTTGAAGATAATCGGATATATTTTGGCATGCAATCCAACAAATATCAACAAAAAGACCGAAAACCTAAGGCATTTACAAAGATAGGCACTTTCAATTAATGATCCGATCGTTAGATTTGTTTAAATTTCTAGGAAAAGTGTTATCGACCAAATTTGAAGATAGTCGGATATATTTTGGCATGCAATCCAACAAATGACTACAAAATGACCGAAAACCTAAGGCATTTACAAAGATAGGCACTTTCAATTAATGATCCAATCGTTAGATTTGTTTAAATTGATAATAAAAGTGTTATGACTAGATTTGAAGATAATCGGATATATTTTGGCATGCAATCCAACAAATATCTACAAAAATATCGAAAACCTAAGGCATTTACAAGGATATGCACTTTCAATTAATGATCCTTACCGTTAGATTTGTTTAAATTGTTAATAAAAGTGTTATGACTAAATTTGAAAATAATCGGATATATTTTGGCATGCAATCCAACAAATGACTACAAAAAGACCGAAAACCTAAGGCATTTACAAAGATATGAGAATTAATGATCCGACCGTTAGATTTGTTCAAATTTCTAGTAACAGTGTTATGACCAAATTTGAAGATAATCAGATATATTTTGGCATGCAATCCAACAAATATCAACAAAAAGACCAAAAACCTAAGGAATTTACAAAGATAGGCACTTTCAATTAAAGATCCGACCGTTAGATTTGTTTAAATTTCTAGGAAAAGTGTTATCGCCAAATTTGAAGATAGTCGGATATATTTTGGCATGCAATCCAACAAATGACTACAAAATGACCGAAAATCGAAGACATTTACAAAGATAGGCACTTTCAATTAATGATCCAATCGTTAGATTTGTTTAAATTGATAATAAAAGTGTTATGACTAGATTTGAAGATAATCGGATATATTTTGGCATGCAATCCAACAAATATCTACAAAAATATCGAAAACCTAAGACATTTACAAGGATATGCACTTTCAATAAATGATCCTTCCGTTAGATTTATTTAAATTGCTAATAAAAGTGTTATGACTAAATTTGAAAATAATCGGATATATTTTGACAGGCAATACAACAAATATCAACAAAAATACCGAAAATCTAAGGCATTTACAAAGATAGGATCCTTGAATTAATGATTCGACCGTTAGATTTGTTCAAATTTCTAGTAACAGTGTTATGACCAAATTCGAAGATAATCAGATATATTTTGGCATGCAATCCAACATATATCAACAAAAAAACCGCAAACCTAAGGCATTTATAAAGATAGGCACTTTCAATTAATGATCTGATCGTTAAATTTGTTTAAATTGATAATAAAAGTGTTATGACTAGATTTGAAGATAATCGGACATATTTTGGCATGCAATCCAACAAATATCAACAAAAATACCGAAAACCTAAGGCATTTACAAAGATAGGCACTTTCAATTAATGATCCGATCGTTAGATTTGTTTGAATTGTTAGGAAAAGTGTTATAACCAAATTTGAAGATAATCGGATTTATTTTGACATGCAATCCAACAAATTTCAACAATAATACCGAAAACCTTAGGCATTTACAAAGATAGGAACTTTGAATTAATGAACCGATCGTTAGATTTGTTTAAATTGCTAATAAAAGTCTTATGACCAAATTTGAAGATAATCGGATATATTTTGGCATGCAATCCAACAAATATCAACAAAAAGACCGAAAACCAAAGGCATTTACAAAGTTAGGCACTTTCAATTAATGATCATACCGTTAGATTTGTTTGAATTGCTAATAAAAGTGTTATGACTAAATTTGAAGATAATCGGATATATTTTGGCATGCAATGCAACAAATGTCCACAAAAAGAACGAAAACCTAAGGCATTTACAAAGATAGGAATTTTGAATTATTGATCCGACCGTTAGATTTGTTTGAATTGCTAATAAAAGTGTTATGACTAAATTTGAAGATAATCAGATACATTTTGGCATGCAATCCAACAAATATAAAAAAAAAGACCGAAAAACTATGGCATTTACAAAGATAGGCACTTTCAATAAATGATCCGACCGTTAGATTTGTTTAAATTTCTAAGAAAAGTGTTATGACCAAATTTGAATATAGTCGGATATATTTTGGTATGGAATCCAACAAATGACTACAAAAAGATCGAAAACCTAAGGCATTTACAAAGATAGGCACTTTCAATTAATGATCCGATCAGTTAGATTTGTTTAAATTGATAATAAAAGTGATATCACTAGATTTGAAGATAATCGGATATATTTTGGCAGGCAATCCAACAAATATCAACAAAAATATCGAAAACCTAAGGCATTTACAAAGATAGGCACTTTCATTTAATGATTCGACCGTTAGATTTGTTCAAATTGCTAAGAAAAGTGTTATGACCAAATTTGAAGATAATCGGATATATTTTGGCATTGCAATCCAACAAATGTCTACAAAAAGACCGAAAACCTAAGGCATTTACAAAGATAGGCACTTTCAATTAATGATCCGACCGTTAGATTTGTTTAAATTGCTAATAAAAGTGTTATGACTGAATTTGAAGATAATCGGATATATTTTGGCATGCAATCCAACAAATGATCATACAAAAATACCGAAAACCTAAGGCATTTACAAAGATAGGCACTTTCAATTAATGATCCGATCGTTAGATTTGTTTAAATTGCTAATAAAAGTGTTATGACTAAATTTGAAGATAATCGGATATATTTTGGCATGCAATCCAACAAATATCTACAAAAATACCGAAAACCTAAGGCATTTACAAAGATAGGAACTTTCAATTAATGATCCGACCGTTAGATTTGTTTAAATTGATAGTAAAAGTGTTATGACCAAATTTGAAGATAATCGGATATATTTTGGCATGCAATCCAACAAATATCAACAAAAATACCGAAAACCTAAGGCATTTACAAAGATAGGCACTTTCAATTAATGATCCGACCGTTAGATTTGTTTAAATTTCTAATAAAAGTGTTATGACCAAATTTGAAGATAGTCGGATATATTTTGGCATGCAATCCAACAAATGACTACAAAAATGACCGAAAACCTAAGGCATTTACAAAGATAGGCACTTTCAATTAATGATCCGACCGTTAGATTTGTTTAAATTGCTAATAAAAGTGTTATGACTAAATTTGAAGATAATCGGATATATTTTGGCATGCAATCCAACAAATATCAACAAAAATACCGAAAACCTAAGGCATTTACAAAGATAGGCACTTTCAATTAATGATCCGACCGTTAGATTTGTTTAAATTGCTAAGAAAAGTGTTATGACTAAATTTGAAGATAATCGGATATATTTTGGCATGCAATACAACAAATATCTACAAAAAGACCGAAAACCTAAGGCATTTACAAAGATAGGAACTTTCAATTAATGATCCAACCGTTAGATTTGTTTAAATTGCTAATAAAAGTGTTATGACTAAATTTGAAGATAATCGGATATATTTTGGCATGCAATCCAACAAATGATCAACAAAAAATACCGAAAACCTAAGGCATTTACAAAGATAGGCACTTTCAATTAATGATCCGACCGTTAGATTTGTTTAAATTTCTAAATAAAAGTGTTATGAACCAAATTTGAAGATAATCGGATATATTTTGGCATGCAATCCAACAAATATCTACAAAAATACCGAAAACCTAAGGCATTTACAAAGATAGGAACTTTGAATTAATGATCCGACCGTTAGATTTGTTTAAATTGATAGTAAAAGTGTTATGACCAAATTTGAAGATAATCGGATATATTTTGGCATGCAATCCAACAAATATCAACAAAAATACCGAAAACCTAAGGCATTTACAAAGATAGGCACTTTCAATTAATGATCCGACCGTTAGATTTGTTTAAATTTCTAATAAAAGTGTTATGACCAAATTTGAAGATAATCGGATATATTTTGGCATGCAATCCAACAAATGATCTACAAAAAGACCGAAAACCTAAGGCATTTACAAAGATAGGCACTTTCAATTAATGATCCGACCGTTAGATTTGTTTAAATTGCTAATGAAAAGTGTTATGACTAAATTTGAAGATAATCGGATATATTTTGGCATGCAATCCAACAAATATCAACAAAAAGACCGAAAACCTAAGGCATTTACAAAGATAGGCACTTTCAATTAATGATCCGACCGTTAGATTTGTTTAAATTTCTAATAAAAGTGTTATGACCAAATTTGAAGATAATCGGATATATTTTGGCATGCAATCCAACAAATGATCTACAAAAAGACCGAAAACCTAAGGCATTTACAAAGATAGGCACTTTCAATTAATGATCCGATCGTTAGATTTGTTTAAATTGATAATAAAAGTGTTATGACTAGATTTGAAGATAATCGGATATATTTTGGCATGCAATCCAACAAATATCAACAAAAATACCGAAAGCCTAAGGCATTTACAAATATAGGCACTTTCAATTAATGATCCGACCGTTATATTTGTTCAATTTTCTATGAAAAGAGTTATGACCAAATTTGAAAATAATCGGATATATTTTGGCATTCAATCCTACAAATGACTACAAAAAGACCGAAAACCTAAGGCATTTACAAAGCTAGGCACTTTCAATTAATGATCCGACCATTAGATTTGTTTAAATTGCTAATAAAAGTGTTATGACTGAATTTGAAGATAATCGGATATATTTTGGCATGCAATCCAACAAATGACTACAAAAAGACCGAAAACCTAAGGCATTTACAAATATAGGCGCTTTCAATTAATGATCCGATCGTTAGATTTGTTTAAATTGATAATAAAAGTGTTATGACTAGATTTGAAGATAATCGGATATATTTTGGCATGCAATCCAACAAATATCTACAAAAATACCGAAAACCTAAGGCATTTACAAAGATAGGTACTTTCAATTAATGATCCTACCGTTAGATTTGTTTAAATTGTTAATAAAAGTGTTATGACTAAATTTGAAGATAATCGGAAATATTTTGGCATGCAATCCAACAAATATCAACAAAAATACCGAAAACCTAAGGCATTTACAAATATAGGAACCTTCAATTAATGATCCGACCGTTAGATTTGTTCAAATTTCTAAGAACCAGTGTTATTACCAAATTTGAAGATAATCGAGACATATTTTGGCTTGCAATCCAACAAATATAAACAAATATACCGAAAACCTAAGGCATTTACAAAGATAGGCACTTTCAATTAATGATCCGACCGTTAGATTTGTTTAAATTTTTAGGAAAAGTGGTATGACCAAATTTGATGTTAGTCGGACATATTTTAGCATGCAATCCAACAAATGACTACAAAAAGACCAAAAACCTAAGGCATTTACAAAGATAGGCACTTTCAATTTATGATCCGATCGTTAAATTTGTTTAAATTGATAATAAAAGTGTTATGACTAGATTTGAAGATAATCGGATATATTTTGGCATGCAATCCAACAAATATCTACAAAAATATCGAAAACCTAAGACATTTACAAGGATATGCACTTTCAATAAATGATCCTTCCGTTAGATTTATTTAAATTGCTAACAAAAGTGTTATGACTAAATTTGAAAATAATCGGATATATTTTGACATGCAATACAACAAATATCAACAAAAATACCGAAAATCTAAGGCATTTACAAAGATAGGATCCTTGAATTAATGATTCGATCAGTTAGATTTGTTCAAATTTCTAGTAACAGTGTTATGACCAAATTCGAAGATAATCGGATATATTTTGGCATGCAATCCAACATATATCAACAAAAAAACCGCAAACCTAAGGCATTTATAAAGATAGGCACTTTCAATTAATGATCTGATCGTTAAATTTGTTTAAATTGATAATAAAAGTGTTATGACTAGATTTGAAGATAATCGGACATATTTTGGCATGCAATCCAACAAATATCAACAAAAATACCGAAAACCTAAGGCATTTACAAAGATAGGCACTTTCAATTAATGATCCGATCGTTAGATTTGTTTGAATTGTCTAGGAAAAGTGTTATGACCAAATTTGAAGATAATCGGATATATTTTGGCATGCAATCCAACAAATGTCAACAAAAAGACCGAAAACCTAAGGCATTTACAAAGATAGGCACTTTCAATTAATGATCCGATCGTTAGATTTGTTTAAATTGCTAATAAAAGTGTTATGACCAAATTTGAAGATAATCGGATATATTTTGGCATGCAATCCAACAAATATCAACAAAAAGACCGAAAACCTAAGGCATTTACAAAGTATAGGCACTTTCAATTAATGATCCTACCGTTAGATTTGTTTAAATTGCTAATAAAAGTGTTATGACTAAATTTGAAGATAATCGGATATATTTTGGCATGCAATCCAACAAATATCAACAAAAATACCGAAAGCCTAAGGCATTTTCAAATATAGGCACTTTCAATTAATGATCCGACCATTAGATTTGTTTAAATTGCTAATAAAAGTGTTATGACTAAATTTGAAGATAATCGGATATATTTTGGCATGCAATCCAACAAATATCAACAAAAAGACCGAAAACCTAAGGCATTTACAAAGATAGGCACTTTCAATTAATGATCCGACCGTTAGATTTGTTTAAATTTCTAAGAAAAGTGTTATGACCAAATTTGAAGATAATCGGATATATTTTGGCATGCAATCCAACAAATGACTACAAAAAGACCGAAAACCTAAGGCATTTATAAAGATAGGCAGTTTCAATTAATGATCCTACCGTTAGATTTGTTTAAATTGATAATAAAAGTGTTATGACTAGATTTGAAGATAATCGGACATATTTTGGCATGCAATCCAACAAATATCAACAAAAATACCGAAAACCTAAGGCATTTACAAGGATAGGCACTTTCAATTAATGATCTTACCGTTAGATTTGTTTGAATTGTTAATAAAAGTGTTATGACTAAATTTGAATATAATCGGATATATTTTGGCATGCAATTCAACAAATATTAACAAAAATACCGAAAACCTAAGGCATTTACAAAGATATGAGAATTAATGATCCGACCGTTAGATTTGTTCAAATTTCTAGTAACAAGTGTTATGACCAAATTTGAAGATAATCGGATATATTTTGGCATGCAATCCAACAAATATCAACAAAAAGACCGAAAACCTAAGGAATTTACAAAGATAGGCACTTTCAATTAAAGATCCGACCGTTAGATTTGTTTAAATTTCTAGGAAAAGTGTTATCGCCAAATTTGAAGATAGTCGGATATATTTTGGCATGCAATCCAACAAATGACTACAAAATGACCGAAAATCGAAGACATTTACAAAGATAGGCACTTTCAATTAATGATCCAATCGTTAGATTTGTTTAAATTGATAATAAAAGTGTTATGACTAGATTTGAAGATAATCGGATATATTTTGGCATGCAATCCAACAAATATCTACAAAAATATCGAAAACCTAAGACATTTACAAGGATATGCACTTTCAATAAATGATCCTTCCGTTAGATTTATTTAAATTGCTAATAAAAGTGTTATGACTAAATTTGAAAATAATCGGATATATTTTGACATGCAATACAACAAATATCAACAAAAATACCGAAAATCTAAGGCATTTACAAAGATAGGATCCTTGAATTAATGATTCGACCGTTAGATTTGTTCAAATTTCTAGTAACAAGTGTTATGACCAAATTTGAAGATAATCGGATATATTTTGGCATGCAATCCAACATATATCAACAAAAAAACCGAAAACCTAAGGCATTTATAAAGATAGGCACTTTCAATTAATGATCTGATCGTTAAATTTGTTTAAATTGATAATAAAAGTGTTATGACTAGATTTGAAGATAATCGGACATATTTTGGCATGCAATCCAACAAATATCAACAAAAATACCGAAAACCTAAGGCATTTACAAAGATAGGCACTTTCAATTAATGATCTTACCGTTAGATTTGTTTGAATTGTTAATAAAAGTGTTTATGACTAAATTTGTATATAATCGGATATATTTTGGCACGCAATTCAACAAATATTAACAAAAATACCTGAAACCTAAGGCATTTACAAAGATATGATTGAATTAATGATCCGATCGTTAGATTTGTTCAAATTTCTAATAAAAGTGTTATGACCAAATTTGAAGATAATCGGATATATTTTGGCATGCAATCCAACAAATATCAACAAAAAGACCGAAAACCTAAGGCATTTACAAAGATAGGCACTTTCAATTAAATGATCCGACCGTTAGATTTGTTTAAATTTCTAGGAAAAGTGTTATGACCAAATTTGAAGATAGTCGGATATATTTTGGCATGCAATCCAACAAATGACTACAAAATGACCGAAAACCTAAGACATTTACAAAGATAGGCACTTTCAATTAATGATCCAATCGTTAGATTTGTTTAAATTGATAATAAAAGTGTTATGACTAGATTTGAAGATAATCGGATATATTTTGGCATGCAATCCAACAAATATCTACAAAAATATCGAAAACCTAAGACATTTACAAAGATATGCACTTTCAATTAATGATCCGACCGTTAGATTTGTTTAAATTGCTAATGAAAAGTGTTATGACCAAATTTGAAAATAATCGGATATATTTTGGCATGCAATCCAACAAATGATCAACAAAAATACCGAAAACCTAAGGCATTTACAAAGATAGGCACTTTCAATTAATGATCCGACCGTTAGATTTGTTTAAATTGCTAATAAAAGTGTTATGACCAAATTTGAAGATAATCGGATATATTTTGGCATGCAATCCAACAAATATCAACAAAAATACCGAAAACCTAAGGCATTTACAAAGATAGGCACTTTCAATTAATGATCCTACCGTTAGATTTGTTTAAATTGTTAATAAAAGTGTTATGACTAAATTTGAAGATAATCGGAAATATTTTGGCATGCAATCCAACAAATATCAACAAAAATACCGAAAACCTAAGGCATTTACAAATATAGGAACCTTCAATTAATGATCCGATCGTTAGATTTGTTCAAATTTCTAAGAACAGTGTTATTACCAAATTTGAAGATAATCAGACATATTTTGGCTTGCAATCCAACAAATATAAACAAATATACCGAAAACCTAAGGCATTTACAAAGATAGGCACTTTCAATTAATGATCCGACCGTTAGATTTGTTTAAATTTTTAGGAAAAGTGGTATGACCAAATTTGATGTTAGTCGGACATATTTTAGCATGCAATCCAACAAATGACTACAAAAAGACCAAAAACCTAAGGCATTTACAAAGATAGGCACTTTCAATTTATGATCCGATCGTTAAATTTGTTTAAATTGATAATAAAAGTGTTATGACTAGATTTGAAGATAATCGGACATATTTTGGCATGCAATCCAACAAATATCAACAAAAATACCGAAAACCTAAGGCATTTACAAGGATTGGCACTTTCAATTAATGATCTTACCGTTAGATTTGTTTGAATTGTTAATAAAAGTGTTTTGACTAAATTTGTATATAATCGGATATATTTTGGCACGCAACTCAACAAATATTAACAAAAATACCGAAACCTAAGGCATTTACAAAGATATGAGAATTAATGATCCGATCAGTTAGATTTGTTCAAATTTCTAGTAACAGTGTTATGACCAAATTTGAAGATAATCAGATATATTTTGGCATGCAATCCAACAAATATCAACAAAAAGACCGAAAACCTAAGGAATTTACAAAGATAGGCACTTTCAATTAAAGATCCGACTGTTAGATTTGTTTAAATTTCTAGGAAAAGTGTTATCGCCAAATTTGAAGATAGTCGGATATATTTTGGCATGCAATCCAACAAATGACTACAAAATGACCGAAAATCGAAGACATTTACAAAGATAGGCACTTTCAATTAATGATCCAATCGTTAGATTTGTTTAAATTGATAATAAAAGTTTTATGACTAGATTTGAAGATAATCGGATATATTTTGGCATGCAATCCAACAAATATCTACAAAAATACCGAAAACCTAAGGCATTTACAAAGATAGGCACTTTCAATTAATGATCCGACCGTTAGATTTGTTTAAATTTTTAGGAAAAGTGGTATGACCAAATTTGATGTTAGTCGGACATATTTTAGCATGCAATCCAACAAATGACTACAAAAAGACCAAAAACCTAAGGCATTTACAAAGATAGGCACTTTCAATTTATGATCCGATCGTTAAATTTGTTTAAATTGATAATAAAAGTGTTATGACTAGATTTGAAGATAATCGGATATATTTTGGCATGCAATCCAACAAATATCTACAAAAATATCGAAAACCTAAGACATTTACAAGGATATGCACTTTCAATAAATGATCCTTCCGTTAGATTTATTTAAATCGCTAATAAAAGTGTTATGACTGAATTTGAAGATAATCGGATATATTTTGGCAAGCAATCCAACAAATGAGTACAAAAAGACCGAAAACCTAAGGCATTTACAAATATAGGCGCTTTCAATTAATGATCCGATCGTTAGATTTGTTTAAATTGATAATAAAAGTGTTATGACTAGATTTGAAAATAATCGGATATATTTTGGCATGCAATCCAACAAATATCTACAAAAATACCGAAAACCTAAGGCATTTACAAAGATAGGCACTTTCAATTAATGATCCGACCGTTAGATTTGTTTAAATTTTTAGGAAAAGTGGTATGACCAAATTTGATGTTAGTCGGACATATTTTAGCATGCAATCCAACAAATGACTACAAAAAGACCAAAAACCTAAGGCATTTACAAAGATAGGCACTTTCAATTTATGATCCGATCGTTAAATTTGTTTAAATTGATAATAAAAGTGTTATGACTAGATTTGAAGATAATCGGACATATTTTGGCATGCAATCCAACAAATATCAACAAAAATACCGAAAACCTAAGGCATTTACAAGGATTGGCACTTTCAATTAATGATCTTACCGTTAGATTTGTTTGAATTGTTAATAAAAGTGTTTTGACTAAATTTGTATATAATCGGATATATTTTGGCACGCAATTCAACAAATATTAACAAAAATACCGAAACCTAAGGCATTTACAAAGATATGAGAATTAATGATCCGATCAGTTAGATTTGTTCAAATTTCTAGTAACGAGTGTTATGACCAAATTTGAAGATAATCGGATATATTTTGGCATGCAATCCAACAAATATCAACAAAAAGACCGAAAACCTAAGGAATTTACAAAGATAGGCACTTTCAATTAAAGATCCGACCGTTAGATTTGTTTAAATTTCTAGGAAAAGTGTTATCGCCAAATTTGAAGATAGTCGGATATATTTTGGCATGCAATCCAACAAATGACTACAAAATGACCGAAAATCGAAGACATTTACAAAGATAGGCACTTTCAATTAATGATCCAATCGTTAGATTTGTTTAAATTGATAATAAAAGTGTTATGACTAGATTTGAAGATAATCGGATATATTTTGGCATGCAATCCAACAAATATCTACAAAAATATCGAAAACCTAAGACATTTACAAGGATATGCACTTTCAATAAATGATCCTTCCGTTAGATTTATTTAAATTGCTAACAAAAGTGTTATGACTAAATTTGAAAATAATCGGATATATTTTGACATGCAATACAACAAATATCAACAAAAATACCGAAAATCTAAGGCATTTACAAAGATAGGATCCTTGAATTAATGATTCGACCGTTAGATTTGTTCAAATTTCTAATAACAGTGTTATGACCAAATTCGAAGATAATCGGATATATTTTGGCATGCAATCCAACATATATCAACAAAAAAACCGCAAACCTAAGGCATTTATAAAGATAGGCACTTTCAATTAATGATCTGATCGTTAAATTTGTTTAAATTGATAATAAAAGTGTTATGACTAGATTTGAAGATAATCGGACATATTTTGGCATGCAATCCAACAAATATCAACAAAAATACCGAAAACCTAAGGCATTTACAAATATAGGCACTTTCAATTAATGATCCGACCGTTAGATTTGTTTAAATTTCTAATGAAAAGTGTTATGACCAAATTTGAAGATAATCGGATATATTTTGGCATGCAATCCAACAAATATCAACAAAAATACCGAAAACCTAAGGCATTTACAAAGATAGGCACTTTCAATTAATGATCCGATCGTTAGATTTGTTTAAATTGATAATAAAAGTGTTATGACTAGATTTGAAGATAATCGGATATATTTTGGCATGCAATCCAACAAATATCAACAAAAATACCGAAAACCTAAGGCATTTACAAAGATAGGCACTTTCAATTAATGATCCGACCGTTAGATTTGTTTAAATTGCTAATAAAAGTGTTATGACCAAATTTGAAGATAATCGGATATATTTTGGCATGCAATCCAACAAATGATCAACAAAAAGACCGAAAACCTAAGGCATTTACAAAGATAGGCACTTTCAATTAATGATCCGATCGTTAGATTTGTTTAAATTGCTAATAAAAGTGTTATGACTAAATTTGAAGATAATCGGATATATTTTGGCATGCAATCCAACAAATATCAACAAAAAGACCGAAAACCTAAGGCATTTACAAAGTATAGGCACTTTCAATTAATGATCCTACCGTTAGATTTGTTTAAATTGCTAATAAAAGTGTTATGACTAAATTTGAAGATAATCGGATATATTTTGGCATGCAATCCAACAAATATCCACAAAAATACCGAAAACCTAAGGCATTTACAAAGATAGGAACTTTCAATTAATGATCCGACCGTTAGATTTGTTTAAATTGCTAATAAAAGTGTTATGACTAAATTTGAAGATAATCGGATATATTTTGGCATGCAATCCAACAAATATAAACAAATATACCGAAAACCTAAGGCATTTACAAAGATAGGCACTTTCAATTAATGATCCAATCGTTAGATTTGTTTAAATTTCTAAGAAAAGTGTTATGACCAAATTTGAAGATAGTCGGATATATTTTGGCATGCAATCCAACAAATGACTACAAAAAGACCGAAAACCTAAGGCATTTACAAAGATAGGCACTTTCAATTAATGATCTGACAGTTAGATTTATTTAAATTGATAATAAAAGTGTTATAACTAGGTTTGAAGATAATATGATATATTTTGGCATGCAATCCAACAAATATCAACAAAAATACCGAAAGCCTAAGGCATTTACAAATATAGGCACTTTCAATTAATGATCCGACCGTTATATTTGTTCAATTTTCTATGAAAAGAGTTATGACCAAATTTGAAAATAATCGGATATATTTTGGCATTCAATCCTACAAATGACTACAAAAAGACCGAAAACCTAAGGCATTTACAAAGCTAGGCACTTTCAATTAATGATCCGACCATTAGATTTGTTTAAATTGCTAATAAAAGTGTTATGACTGAATTTGAAGATAATCGGATATATTTTGGCATGCAATCCAACAAATGACTACAAAAAGACCGAAAACCTAAGGCATTTACAAATATAGGCGCTTTCAATTAATGATCCGATCGTTAGATTTGTTTAAATTGATAATAAAAGTGTTATGACTAGATTTGAAGATAATCGGATATATTTTGGCATGCAATCCAACAAATATCTACAAAAATACCGAAAACCTAAGGCATTTACAAAGATAGGTACTTTCAATTAATGATCCTACCGTTAGATTTGTTTAAATTGTTAATAAAAGTGTTATGACTAAATTTGAAGATAATCGGAAATATTTTGGCATGCAATCCAACAAATATCAACAAAAATACCGAAAACCTAAGGCATTTACAAAGATAGGCACTTTCAATTAATGATCCGACCGTTAGATTTGTTTAAATTGCTAATAAAAGTGTTATGACTAGATTTGAAGATAATCGGACATATTTTGGCATGCAATCCAACAAATATCAACAAAAATACCGAAAACCTAAGGCATTTACAAAGATAGGCACTTTCAATTAATGATCCGACCGTTAGATTTGTTTAAATTGCTAATAAAAGTGTTATGACTAAATTTGAAGATAATCGGATATATTTTGGCATGCAATCCAACAAATGATCTACAAAAAGACCGAAAACCTAAGGCATTTACAAAGATAGGCACTTTCAATTAATGATCCGACCATTAGATTTGTTTAAATTGCTAATAAAAGTGTTATGACTAAATTTGAAGATAATCGGATATATTTTGGCATGCAATCCAACAAATGATCTACAAAAAGACCGAAAACCTAAGGCATTTACAAATATAGGCGCTTTCAATTAATGATCCGATCGTTAGATTTGTTTAAATTGATAATAAAAGTGTTATGACTAGATTTGAAGATAATCGGATATATTTTGGCATGCAATCCAACAAATATCAACAAAAATACCGAAAACCTAAGGCATTTACAAATATAGGAACTTTCAATTAATGATCCGACCGTTAGATTTGTTTAAATTGCTAATAAAAGTGTTATGACTAAATTTGAAGATAATCGGACATATTTTGGCATGCAATCCAACAAATATCAACAAAAATACCGAAAACCTAAGGCATTTACAAAGATAGGCACTTTCAATTAATGATCCGACCGTTAGATTTGTTTAAATTTCTATGAAAAGTGTTATGACTAAATTTGAAGATAATCGGATATATTTTGGCATGCAATCCAACAAATGACTACAAAAAGACCGAAAACCTAAGGCATTTACAAAGATAGGCACTTTCAATTAATGATCTGACAGTTAGATTTATTTAAATTGATAATAAAAGTGTTATAACTAGGTTTGAAGATAATATGATATATTTTGGCATGCAATCCAACAAATATCAACAAAAATACCGAAAGCCTAATGCATTTACAAATATAGGCACTTTCAATTAATGATCCGACCGTTATATTTGTTCAATTTTCTATGAAAAGAGTTATGACCAAATTTGAAAATAATCGGATATATTTTGGCATTCAATCCTACAAATGACTACAAAAAGACCGAAAACCTAAGTCATTTACAAAGCTATGCACTTTCAATTAATGATCCGACCATTACATTTGTTTAAATTGCTAATAAAAGTGTTATGACTGAATTTGAAGATAATCGGATATATTTTGGCATGCAATCCAACAAATGACTACAAAAAGACCGAAAACCTAAGGCATTTACAAATATAGGCGCTTTCAATTAATGATCCGATCGTTATATTTGTTTAAATTGATAATAAAAGTGTTATGACTTGATTTGAAGATAATCGGATATATTTTGGCTTGCAATCCAACAAATATCTACAAAAATACCGAAAACCTAAGACATTTACAAAGATAGGTACTTTCTATTAATGATCCTACCGTTAGATTTGTTTAAATTGTTAATAAAAGTGTTATGACTAAATTTGAAGATAATCGAAAATACTTTGGCATGCAATCCAACAAATATCAACAAAAATACCGAAAACCTAAGGCATTTACAAATATTGGAACCTTCAATTAATGATCCGACCGTTAGATTTGTTCAAATTTCTAAGAACCGTGTTATTACCAAATTTGAAGATAATCAGACATATTTTGGCGTGCAATCCAACAAATATAAACAAATATACCGAAAACCTAAGGCATTTACAAAGATAGGCACTTTCAATCAATGATCCGACCGTTAGATTTATTTAAATTGTTAATAAAAGTGTTATGACTAAATTTGAAGATAATCGGATATATTTTGGCATGCAATCCAACAAATATCAACAAAAATACCGAAAACCTAAGGCATTTACAAAGATAGGCACTTTCAATTAATGATCCGACCGTTAGATTTGTTTAAATTGCTAATAAAAGTGTTATGACTAAATTTGAAGATAATCGGATATATTTTGGCATGCAATCCAACAAATATCAACAAAAATACCGAAAACCTAAGGCATTTACAAAGATAGGCACTTTCAATTAATGATCCGATCAGTTAGATTTGTTTAAATTGCTAATAAAAGTGTTATGACTAAATTTGAAGATAATCGGATATATTTTGGCATGCAATCCAACAAATATCAACAAAAAGACCGAAAACCTAAGGCATTTACAAAGATAGGCACTTTCAATTAATGATCCGACCGTTAGATTTGTTTAAATTTCTAATAAAAGTGTTATGACCAAATTTGAAGATAATCGGATATATTTTGGCATGCAATCCAACAAATGACTACAAAAAGACCGAAAACCTAAGGCATTTACAAAGATAGGCACTTTCAATTAATGATCCGATCGTTAGATTTGTTTAAATTGATAATAAAAGTGTTATGACTAGATTTGAAGATAATCGGATATATTTTGGCATGCAATCCAACAAATATCTACAAAAATACCGAAAACCTAAGGCATTTACAAAGATAGGCACTTTCAATTAATGATCCTACCGTTAGATTTGTTTAAATTGTTAATAAAAGTGTTATGACTAAATTTGAAGATAATCGGATATATTTTGGCATGCAATCCAACAAATATCAACAAAAATACCGAAAACCTAAGGCATTTACAAATATAGGCACTTTCAATTAATGATCCGACCGTTAGATTTGTTCAAATTTCTAGTAAAAGTGTTATGACCAAATTTGAAGATAATCGGATATATTTTGGCATGCAATCCAACATATATCAACAAAAAAACCGAAAACCTAAGGCATTTACAAAGATAGGCACTTTCAATTAATGATCCGATCGTTAGATTTGTTTAAATTGATAATAAAAGTGTTATGACTAGATTTGAAGATAATCGGACATATTTTGGCATGCAATCCAACAAATATCAACAAAAATACCGAAAACCTAAGGCATTTACAAAGATAGGCACTTTCAATTAATGATCCGACCGTTAGATTTGTTTAAATTGCTAATGAAAAGTGTTATGACCAAATTTGAAGATAATCGGATATATTTTGGCATGCAATCCAACAAATGATCTACAAAAAGACCGAAAACCTAAGGCATTTACAAAGATAGGCACTTTCAATTAATGATCCGACCATTAGATTTGTTTAAATTGCTAATAAAAGTGTTATGACTGAATTTGAAGATAATCGGATATATTTTGGCATGCAATCCAACAAATGATCTACAAAAAGACCGAAAACCTAAGGCATTTACAAATATAGGCACTTTCAATTAATGATCCGATCGTTAGATTTGTTTAAATTGATAATAAAAGTGTTATGACTAGATTTGAAGATAATCGGATATATTTTGGCATGCAATCCAACAAATATCAACAAAAATACCGAAAACCTAAGGCATTTACAAAGATAGGAACTTTCAATTAATGATCCGATCGTTAGATTTGTTTAAATTGCTAATAAAAGTGTTATGACTAAATTTGAAGATAATCGGATATATTTTGGCATGCAATCCAACAAATATAAACAAAAATACCGAAAACCTAAGGCATTTACAAAGATAGGCACTTTCAATTAATGATCCGACCGTTAGATTTGTTTAAATTTTTAGGAAAAGTGGTATGACCAAATTTGATGTTAGTCGGACATATTTTAGCATGCAATCCAACAAATGACTACAAAAAGACCAAAACCTAAGGCATTTACAAAGATAGGCACTTTCAATTAATGATCTGACAGTTAGATTTATTTAAATTGATAATAAAAGTGTTATAACTAGGTTTGAAGATAATATGATATATTTTGGCATGCAATCCAACAAATATCAACAAAAATACCGAAAGCCTAATGCATTTACAAATATAGGCACTTTCAATTAATGATCCGACCGTTATATTTGTTCAATTTTTTATGAAAAGAGTTATGACCAAATTTGAAAATAATCGGATATATTTTGGCATTCAATCCTACAAATGACTACAAAAAGACCGAAAACCTAAGGCATTTATAAAGCGAGGCACTTTCAATTAATGATCCGACCATTAGATTTGTTTAAATTGCTAATAAAAGTGTTATGACTGAATTTGAAGGTAATCGGATATATTTTGGCAGGCAATCCAACAAATGACTACAAAAAGACCGAAAACCTAAGGCATTTACAAAGATAGGCACTTTCAATTAATGATCCGATCGTTAGATTTGTTTAAATTGATAATAAAAGTGTTATAACTAGGTTTGAAGATAATATGATATATTTTGATATGCAATCCAACAAATATCAACAAAAATACTGAAAGCCTAAGGCATTTACAAATATAGGCACTTTCAATTAATGATTCGACCGTTAGATTTGTTCAAATTTCTAGTAACAGTGTTATGACCAAATTCGAAGATAATCGGATATATTTTGGCATGCAATCCAACAAATATCAACAAAAAGACCGCAAACCTAAGGCATTTACAAAGATAGGCACTTTCAATTAATGATCTGATCGTTATATTTGTTTAAATTGATAATAAAAGTGTTATGACTAGATTTGAAGATAATCGGACATATTTTGGCATGCAATCCAACAAATATCAACAAAAATACCGAAAGCCTAAGGCATTTACAAAGATAGGCACTTTCAATTAATGATCCTACCGTTAGATTTGTTTAAATTGTTAATAAAAGTGTTATGACTAAATTTGAAGATAATCGGATATATTTTGGCATGCAATCCAACAAATATCAACAAAAATACCGAAAACCTAAGGCATTTACAAAGATAGGCACTTTCAATTAATGATCCGACCGTTAGATTTGTTTAAATTGCTAATAAAAGTGTTATGACCAAATTTGAAGATAATCGGATATATTTTGGCATGCAATCCAACAAATGATCTACAAAAAGACCGAAAACCTAAGGCATTTACAAAGATAGGCACTTTCAATTAATGATCCGATCGTTAGATTTGTTTAAATTGCTAATAAAAGTGTTATGACTAAATTTGAAGATAATCGGATATATTTTGGCATGCAATCCAACAAATGATCTACAAAAAGACCGAAAACCTAAGGCATTTACAAAGATAGGCACTTTCAATTAATGATCCGATCGTTAGATTTGTTTAAATTGCTAATAAAAGTGTTATGACTAAATTTGAAGATAATCGGATATATTTTGGCATGCAATCCAACAAATATCTACAAAAATACCGAAAACCTAAGGCATTTACAAAGATAGGCACTTTCAATTAATGATCCGACCGTTAGATTTGTTTAAATTGCTAATAAAAGTGTTATGACTAAATTTGAAGATAATCGGATATATTTTGGCATGCAATCCAACAAATGACTACAAAAAGACCGAAAACCTAAGGCATTTACAAAGATAGGCACTTTCAATTAATGATCCGATCGTTAGATTTGTTTAAATTGATAATAAAAGTGTTATGACTAAATTTGAAGATAATCGGATATATTTTGGCATGCAATCCAACAAATATCTACAAAAATACCGAAAACCTAAGGCATTTACAAAGATAGGCACTTTCAATTAATGATCCTACCGTTAGATTTGTTTAAATTGTTAATAAAAGTGTTATGACTAAATTTGAAGATAATCGGAAATATTTTGTCATGCAATCCAACAAATATCAACAAAAATACCGAAAACCTAAGGCATTTACAAATATAGGAACCTTCAATTAATGATCCGACCGTTAGATTTGTTCAAATTTCTAAGAACCGTGTTATTACCAAATTTGAAGATAATCAGACATATTTTGGCGTGCAATCCAACAAATATAAACAAATATACCGAAAACCTAAGGCATTTACAAAGATAGGCACTTTCAATCAATGATCCGACCGTTAGATTTATTTAAATTTTTAGGAAAAGTGGTATGACGAAATTTGATGTTAGTCGGACATATTTTAGCATGCAATCCAACAAATGACTACAAAAAGACCAAAAACCTAAGGCATTTACAAAGATAGGCACTTTCAATTTATGATCCGATCGTTAAATTTGTTTAAATTGATAATAAAAGTGTTATGACTAGATTTGAAGATAATCGGACATATTTTGGCATGCAATCCAACAAATATCAACAAAAATACCGAAAACCTAAGGCATTTACAAGGATTGGCACTTTCAATTAATGATCTTACCGTTAGATTTGTTTGAATTGTTAATAAAAGTGTTTTGACTAAATTTGTATATAATCGGATATATTTTGGCACGCAATTCAACAAATATTAACAAAAATACCGAAACCTAAGGCATTTACAAAGATATGAGAATTAATGATCCGATCAGTTAGATTTGTTCAAATTTCTAGTAACAGTGTTATGACCAAATTTGAAGATAATCAGATATATTTTGGCATGCAATCCAACAAATATCAACAAAAAGACCGAAAACCTAAGGAATTTACAAAGATAGGCACTTTCAATTAAAGATCCGACCGTTAGATTTGTTTAAATTTATATGAAAAGTGTTATCGAAAAATTGAAGATAGTCGGATATATTTTGGCTTGCAATCCAACAAATGACTACAAAATGACCGAAAATCGAAGACATTTACAAAGATAGGCACTTTCAATTAATGATCCAATCGTTAGATTTGTTTAAATTGATAATAAAAGTGTTATGACTAGATTTGAAGATAATCGGATATATTTTGGCATGCAATCCAACAAATATCTACAAAAATACCGAAAACCTAAGGCATTTACAAAGATAGGCACTTTCAATTAATGATCCGACCGTTAGATTTGTTTAAATTGTTAATAAAAGTGTTATGACTAAATTTGAAGATAATCGGATATATTTTGGCATGCAATCCAACAAATATCAACAAAAATACCGAAAACCTAAGGCATTTACAAAGATAGGAACTTTCAATTAATGATCCGATCGTTAGATTTGTTCAAATTGCTAGTAAAAGTGTTATGACCAAATTTGAAGATAATCGGATATATTTTGGCATGCAATCCAACAAATATCAACAAAAAGACCGAAAACCTAAGGCATTTACAAAGATAGGCACTTTCAATTAATGATCCGATCGTTAGATTTGTTTAAATTGATAATAAAAGTGTTATGACTAAATTTGAAGATAATCGGATATATTTTGGCATGCAATCCAACAAATATCAACAAAAATACCGAAAACCTAAGGCATTTACAAAGATAGGCACTTTCAATTAATGATCCGACCGTTAGATTTGTTTAAATTGCTAAGAAAAGTGTTATGACCAAATTTGAAGATAATCGGATATATTTTGGCATGCAATCCAACAAATGTCAACAAAAAGACCGAAAACCTAAGGCATTTACAAAGATAGGCACTTTCAATTAATGATCCGATCGTTAGATTTGTTTAAATTGCTAATAAAAGTGTTATGACCAAATTTGAAGATAATCGGATATATTTTGGCATGCAATCCAACAAATATCAACAAAAAGACCGAAAACCTAAGGCATTTACAAAGATAGGCACTTTCAATTAATGATCCTGACCGTTAGATTTGTTTAAATTGCTAATAAAAGTGTTATGACTAAATTTGAAGATAATCGGATATATTTTGGCATGCAATCCAACAAATATCAACAAAAATACCGAAAACCTAAGGCATTTACAAAGATAGGCACTTTCAATTAATGATCCGACCGTTAGATTTGTTTAAATTGCTAATAAAAGTGTTATGACTAAATTTGAAGATAATCGGATATATTTTGGCATGCAATCCAACAAATATCAACAAAAATACCGAAAACCTAAGGCATTTACAAAGATAGGCACTTTCAATTAATGATCCGACCGTTAGATTTGTTTAAATTTCTAAGAAAAGTGTTATGACCAAATTTGAAGATAATCGGATATATTTTGGCATGCAATCCAACAAATGACTACAAAAAGACCGAAAACCTAAGGCATTTACAAAGATAGGCACTTTCAATTAATGATCCGATCAGTTAGATTTATTTAAATTGATAATAAAAGTGTTATAACTAGGTTTGAAGATAATATGATATATTTTGGCATGCAATCCAACAAATATCAACAAAAATACCGAAAGCCTAAGGCATTTACAAATATAGGCACTTTCAATTAATGATCCGACCGTTATATTTGTTCAATTTTCTATGAAAAGAGTTATGACCAAATTTGAAAATAATCGGATATATTTTGGCATTCAATCCTACAAATGACTACAAAAAGACCGAAAACCTAAGTCATTTACAAAGCTAGACACTTTCAATTAATGATCCGACCATTAGATTTGTTTAAATTGCTAATAAAAGTGTTATGACTGAATTTGAAGATAATCGGATATATTTTGGCATGCAATCCAACAAATGACTACAAAAAGACCGAAAACCTAAGGCATTTACAAATATAGGCGCTTTCAATTAATGATCCGATCGTTAGATTTGTTTAAATTGATAATAAAAGTGTTATGACTAGATTTGAAGATAATCGGATATATTTTGGCATGCAATCCAACAAATATCTACAAAAATACCGAAAACCTAAGGCATTTACAAAGATAGGCACTTTCAATTAATGATCCGACCGTTAGATTTGTTTAAATTGTTAATAAAAGTGTTATGACTAAATTTGAAGATAATCGGATATATTTTGGCATGCAATCCAACAAATATCAACAAAAATACCGAAAACCTAAGGCATTTACAAATATAGGAACTTTCAATTAATGATCCGACCGTTAGATTTGTTCAAATTTCTAAGAACAGTGTTATGACCAAATTTGAAGATAATCAGACATATTTTGGCATGCAATCCAACAAATATAAACAAATATACCGAAAACCTAAGGCATTTACAAATAGGCACTTTCAATTAATGATCCGACCGTTAGATTTGTTTAAATTTCTAAGAAAAGTGTTATGACCAAATTTGAAGATAATCGGACATATTTTGGCATGCAATCCAACAAATGACTACAAAAAGACCGAAAACCTAAGGCATTTACAAAGATAGGCACTTTCAATTAATGATCCGATCAGTTAGATTTATTTAAATTGATAATAAAAGTGTTATAACTAGGTTTGAAGATAATATGATATATTTTGGCATGCAATCCAACAAATATCAACAAAAATACCGAAAGCCTAAGGCATTTACAAATATAGGCACTTTCAATTAATGATCCGACCGTTATATTTGTTCAATTTTCTATGAAAAGAGTTATGACCAAATTTGAAAATAATCGGATATATTTTGGCATTCAATCCTACAAATGACTACAAAAAGACCGAAAACCTAAGGCATTTACAAAGCTAGGCACTTTCAATTAATGATCCGACCATTAGATTTGTTTAAATTGCTAATAAAAGTGTTATGACTGAATTTGAAGATAATCGGATATATTTTGGCATGCAATCCAACAAATGACTACAAAAAGACCGAAAACCTAAGGCATTTACAAATATAGGCGCTTTCAATTAATGATCCGATCGTTAGATTTGTTTAAATTGATAATAAAAGTGTTATGACTAGATTTGAAGATAATCGGATATATTTTGGCATGCAATCCAACAAATATCTACAAAAATACCGAAAACCTAAGGCATTTACAAAGATAGGTACTTTCAATTAATGATCCTACCGTTAGATTTGTTTAAATTGTTAATAAAAGTGTTATGACTAAATTTGAAGATAATCGGATATATTTTGGCATGCAATCCAACAAATATCAACAAAAATACCGAAAACCTAAGGCATTTACAAATATAGGAACTTTCAATTAATGATCCGACCGTTAGATTTGTTTAAATTGCTAAGAACAGTGTTATTACCAAATTTGAAGATAATCGGATATATTTTGGCATGCAATCCAACAAATATAAACAAATATACCGAAAACCTAAGGCATTTACAAAGATAGGCACTTTCAATTAATGATCCGACTCGTTAGATTTGTTTAAATTTCTAAGAAAAGTGTTATGACCAAATTTGAAGATAGTCGGATATATTTTGGCATGCAATCCAACAAATGACTACAAAAAGACCGAAAACCTAAGGCATTTACAAAGATAGGCACTTTCAATTAATGATCTGACTGTTAGATTTATTTAAATTGATAATAAAAGTGTTATAACTAGGTTTGAAGATAATATGATATATTTTGGCATGCAATCCAACAAATATCAACAAAAATACCGAAAGCCTAAGGCATTTACAAATATAGGCACTTTCAATTAATGATCCGACCGTTATATTTGTTCAATTTTCTATGAAAAGAGTTATGACCAAATTTGAAAATAATCGGATATATTTTGGCATTCAATCCTACAAATGACTACAAAAAGACCGAAAACCTAAGGCATTTACAAAGCTAGGCACTTTCAATTAATGATCCGACCATTAGATTTGTTTAAATTGCTAATAAAAGTGTTATGACTGAATTTGAAGATAATCGGATATATTTTGGCATGCAATCCAACAAATGACTACAAAAAGACCGAAAACCTAAGGCATTTACAAATATAGGCGCTTTCAATTAATGATCCGATCGTTAGATTTGTTTAAATTGATAATAAAAGTGTTATGACTAAATTTGAAGATAATCGGATATATTTTGGCATGCAATCCAACAAATGATCTACAAAAATACCGAAAACCTAAGGCATTTACAAAGATAGGCACTTTCAATTAATGATCCGATCGTTAGATTTGTTTAAATTGATAATAAAAGTGTTATGACTAAATTTGAAGATAATCGGATATATTTTGGCATGCAATCCAACAAATATCAACAAAAATACCGAAAACCTAAGGCATTTACAAAGATAGGCACTTTCAATTAATGATCCGACCGTTAGATTTGTTTAAATTGTTAATAAAAGTGTTATGACTAAATTTGAAGATAATCGGATATATTTTGGCATGCAATCCAACAAATATCAACAAAAATACCGAAAACCTAAGGCATTTACAAAGATAGGAACTTTCAATTAATGATCCGATCAGTTAGATTTGTTCAAATTGCTAATAAAAGTGTTATGACCAAATTTGAAGATAATCGGATATATTTTGGCATGCAATCCAACAAATATCAACAAAAATACCGAAAACCTAAGGCATTTACAAATATAGGCACTTTCAATTAATGATCCGACCGTTAGATTTGTTTAAATTTCTAAGAAAAGTGTTATGACCAAATTTGAAGATAATCGGATATATTTTGGCATGCAATCCAACAAATGACTACAAAAAGACCGAAAACCTAAGGCATTTACAAAGATAGGCACTTTCAATTAATGATCCGATCGTTAGATTTGTTTAAATTGATAATAAAAGTGTTATGACTAGATTTGAAGATAATCGGATATATTTTGGCATGCAATCCAACAAATATCTACAAAAATACCGAAAACCTAAGGCATTTACAAAGATAGGTACTTTCAATTAATGATCCTACCGTTAGATTTGTTTAAATTGTTAATAAAAGTGTTATGACTAAATTTGAAGATAATCGGATATATTTTGGCATGCAATCCAACAAATATCAACAAAAATACCGAAAACCTAAGGCATTTACAAAGATAGGACTTTCAATTAATGATCCGACCGTTAGATTTGTTCAAATTTCTAATAACAAGTGTTATGACCAAATTTGAAGATAATCGGATATATTTTGGCATGCAATCCAACAAATATCAACAAAAAGACCGAAAACCTAAGGCATTTACAAAGATAGGCACTTTCAATTAATGATCCGACCGTTAGATTTGTTTAAATTTCTAATGAAAAGTGTTATGACCAAATTTGAAGATAATCGGATATATTTTGGCATGCAATCCAACAAATGACTACAAAATGACCGAAAACCTAAGACATTTACAAAGATAGGCACTTTCAATTAATGATCCAATCGTTAGATTTGTTTAAATTGATAATAAAAGTGTTATGACTAGATTTGAAGATAATAGGATATATTTTGGCATGCAATCCAACAAATATCTACAAAAATATCGAAAACCTAAGACATTTACAAGGATATGCACTTTCAATAAATGATCCTTCCGTTAGATTTATTTAAATTGCTAACAAAAGTGTTATGACTAAATTTGAAAATAATCGGATATATTTTGACAAGCAATACAACAAATATCAACAAAAATACCGAAAATCTAAGGCATTTACAAAGATAGGATCCTTGAATTAATGATTCGATCAGTTAGATTTGTTCAAATTTCTAGTAACAAGTGTTATGACCAAATTCGAAGATAATCGGATATATTTTGGCATGCAATCCAACATATATCAACAAAAAAACCGCAAACCTAAGGCATTAATAAAGATAGGCACTTTCAATTAATGATCTGATCGTTAAATTTGTTTAAATTGATAATAAAAGTGTTATGACTAGATTTGAAGATAATCGGACATATTTTGGCATGCAATCCAACAAATATCAACAAAAATACCGAAAGCCTAAGGCATTTACAAAGATAGGCACTTTCAATTAATGATCCGATCGTTAGATTTGTTTAAATTGTCTATGAAAAGTGTTATGACCAAATTTGAAGATAATCGGATATATTTTGGCATGCAATCCAACAAATGACTACAAAAAGACCGAAAACCTAAGGCATTTACAAAGATAGGCACTTTCAATTAATGATCCGATCGTTAGATTTGTTTAAATTGCTAATAAAAGTGTTATGACTAAATTTGAAGATAATCGGATATATTTTGGCATGCAATCCAACAAATATCTACAAAAATACCGAAAACCTAAGGCATTTACAAATATAGGCGCTTTCAATTAATGATCCGATCGTTAGATTTGTTTAAATTGTTAATAAAAGTGTTATGACTAAATTTGAAGATAATCGAAAATATTTTGGCATGCAATCCAACAAATATCAACAAAAATACCGAAAACCTAAGGCATTTACAAAGATAGGCACTTTCAATTAATGATCCGACCGTTAGATTTGTTCAAATTTCTAATGAAAAGTGTTATGACCAAATTTGAAGATAATCGGATATATTTTGGCATGCAATCCAACAAATGATCAACAAAAATACCGAAAACCTAAGGCATTTACAAAGATAGGCACTTTCAATTAATGATCCGACCGTTAGATTTGTTTAAATTGCTAATAAAAGTGTTATGACTAAATTTGAAGATAATCGGATATATTTTGGCATGCAATCCAACAAATGACTACAAAAAGACCGAAAACCTAAGGCATTTACAAAGATAGGCACTTTCAATTAATGATCCGATCGTTAGATTTGTTTAAATTGATAATAAAAGTGTTATGACTAGATTTGAAGATAATCGGATATATTTTGGCATGCAATCCAACAAATATCAACAAAAATACCGAAAACCTAAGGCATTTACAAAGATAGGCACTTTCAATTAATGATCCTACCGTTAGATTTGTTTAAATTGTTAATAAAAGTGTTATGACTAAATTTGAAGATAATCGGATATATTTTGGCATGCAATCCAACAAATATCAACAAAAATACCGAAAACCTAAGGCATTTACAAAGATAGGCACTTTCAATTAATGATCCGATCGTTAGATTTGTTCAAATTTCTAATAAAAGTGTTATGACCAAATTTGAAGATAATCGGATATATTTTGGCATGCAATCCAACAAATATCAACAAAAATACCGAAAACCTAAGGCATTTACAAAGATAGGCACTTTCAATTAATGATCCGACCGTTAGATTTGTTTAAATTTCTAGGAAAAGTGTTATGACCAAATTTGAAGATAATCGGATATATTTTGGCATGCAATCCAACAAATGACTACAAAAAGACCGAAAACCTAAGGCATTTACAAAGATAGGCACTTTCAATTAATGATCCGATCGTTAGATTTGTTTAAATTGATAATAAAAGTGTTATGACTAGATTTGAAGATAATCGGATATATTTTGGCATGCAATCCAACAAATATCTACAAAAATACCGAAAACCTAAGGCATTTACAAAGATATGCACTTTCAATTAATGATCCTACCGTTAGATTTGTTTAAATTGCTAATAAAAGTGTTATGACTAAATTTGAAAATAATCGGATATATTTTGGCATGCAATCCAACAAATATCAACAAAAATACCGAAAACCTAAGGCATTTACAAAGATAGGAACCTTCAATTAATGATCCGACCGTTAGATTTGTTCAAATTTCTAATAACAAGTGTTATGACCAAATTTGAAGATAATCGGATATATTTTGGCATGCAATCCAACAAATATCAACAAAAATACCGAAAACCTAAGGCATTTACAAAGATAGGCACTTTCAATTAATGATCTGATCGTTAGATTTGTTTAAATTGATAATAAAAGTGTTATGACTAGATTTGAAGATAATCGGACATATTTTGGCATGCAATCCAACAAATATCAACAAAAATACCGAAAACCTAAGGCATTTACAAAGATAGGCACTTTCAATTAATGATCCGATCGTTAGATTTGTTTAAATTGATAATAAAAGTGTTATGACTAAATTTGAAGATAATCGGATATATTTTGGCATGCAATCCAACAAATATCAACAAAAATACCGAAAACCTAAGGCATTTACAAGGATAGGCACTTTCAATTAATGATCTTACCGTTAGATTTGTTTGAATTGTTAATAAAAGTGTTATGACTAAATTTGAAGATAATCGGATATATTTTGGCATGCAATTCAACAAATATTAACAAAAATACCGAAAACCTAAGGCATTTACAAAGATATGACTTGAATTAATGATCCGATCGTTAGATTTGTTCAAATTTCTAGTAACAAGTGTTATGACCAAATTTGAAGATAATCAGATATATTTTGGCATGCAATCCAACAAATATCAACAAAAAGACCGAAAACCTAAGGAATTTACAAAGATAGGCACTTTCAATTAAAGATCCGACCGTTAGATTTGTTTAAATTTCTAGGAAAAGTGTTATCGCCAAATTTGAAGATAGTCGGATATATTTTGGCATGCAATCCAACAAATGACTACAAAATGACCGAAAATCGAAGACATTTACAAAGATAGGCACTTTCAATTAATGATCCAATCGTTAGATTTGTTTAAATTGATAATAAAAGTGTTATGACTAGATTTGAAGATAATCGGACATATTTTGGCATGCAATCCAACAAATATCAACAAAAATACCGAAAACCTAAGGCATTTACAAAGATAGGCACTTTCAATTAATGATCCAATCGTTAGATTTGTTTGAATTGTTAGGAAAAGTGCTATAACCAAATTTGAAGATAATCGAATTTATTATGACATGCAATCCAACAAATATCAACAAAAAGACCGAAAACCATAGGCATTTACAAAGATAGGAACTTTGAATTAATGAACCGATCGTTAGGTTTGTTTAAATTGCCAATAAAAGTCTTATGACCAAATTTGAAGATAATCGGATATATTTTGGCATGCAATCCAACAAATATCAACAAAAAGACCGAAAACCAAAGGCATTTACAAAGTTAGGCACTTTCAATTAATGATCATATCGTTAGATTTGTTTGAATTGCTAATAAAAGTGTTATGACTAAATTTGAAGATAATCGAATATATTTTGGCATGCAATGCAACAAATGTCCACAAAAAGAACGAAAACCTAAGGCATTTACAAAGATAGGAATTTTGAATTATTGATCCGACCGTTAGATTTGTTTGAATTGCTAATAAAAGTGTTATGACTAAATTTGAAGATAATCAGATACATTTTGGCATGCAATCCAACAAATATAAAAAAAAAAGACCGAAAAACTATGGCATTTACAAAGATAGGCACTTTCAATAAATGATCCGACCGTTAGATTTGTTTAAATTTCTAAGAAAAGCGTTATGACCAAATTTGAATATAGTCGGATATATTTTGGTATGGAATCCAACAAATGACTACAAAAAGATCGAAAACCTAAGGCATTTACAAAGATAGGCACTTTCAATTAATGATCTGACAGTTAGATTTATTTAAATTGATAATAAAAGTGTTATAACTAGGTTTGAAGATAATATGATATATTTTGGCATGCAATCCAACAAATATCAACAAAAATACCGAAAGCCTAAGGCATTTACAAATATAGGCACTTTCAATTAATGATCCGACCGTTATATTTGTTCAATTTTCTATGAAAAGAGTTATGACCAAATTTGAAAATAATCGGATATATTTTGGCATTCAATCCTACAAATGACTACAAAAAGACCGAAAACCTAAGGCATTTACAAAGCTAGGCACTTTCAATTAATGATCCGACCATTAGATTTGTTTAAATTGCTAATAAAAGTGTTATGACTGAATTTGAAGATAATCGGATATATTTTGGCATGCAATCCAACAAATATCTACAAAAATACCGAAAACCTAAGGCATTTACAAAGATAGGCACTTTCAATTAATGATCCAATCGTTAGATTTGTTTGAATTGTTAGGAAAAGTGTTATAACCAAATTTGAAGATAATCGAATTTATTATGACATGCAATCCAACAAATATCAACAAAAAGTCCGAAAACCATAGGCATTTACAAAGATAGAAACTTTGAATTAATGAACCGATCGTTAGGTTTGTTTAAATTGCTAATAAAAGTCTTATGACCAAATTTGAAGATAATCGGATATATTTTGGCATGCAATCCAACAAATATCTACAAAAATATCGAAAACCTAAGACATTTACAAGGATATGCACTTTCAATAAATGATCCTTCCGTTAGATTTATTTAAATTGTTAATAAAAGTGTTATGACTAAATTTGAAGATAATCGGAAATATTTTGGCATGCTATCCAACAAATATCAACAAAAATACCGAAAACCTAAGGCATTTACAAGGATTGGCACTTTCAATTAATGATCTTACCGTTAGATTTGTTTGAATTGTTAATAAAAGTGTTTTGACTAAATTTGTTTATAATCGGATATATTTTGGCACGTAATTCAACAAATATTAACAAAAATACCGAAACCTAAGGCATTTACAAAGATATGAGAATTAATGATCCGATCGTTAGATTTGTTCAAATTTCTAGTAACGAGTGTTATGACCAAATTTGAAGATAATCGGATATATTTTGGCATGCAATCCAACAAATATCAACAAAAAGACCGAAAACCTAAGGAATTTACAAAGATAGGCACTTTCAATTAAAGATCCGATCGTTAGATTTGTTTAAATTTCTAGGAAAAGTGTTATCGCCAAATTTGAAGATAGTCGGATATATTTTGGCATGCAATCCAACAAATGACTACAAAATGACCGAAAATCGAAGACATTTACAAAGATAGGCACTTTCAATTAATGATCCAATCGTTAGATTTGTTTAAATTGATAATAAAAGTGTTATGACTAGATTTGAAGATAATCGGATATATTTTGGCATGCAATCCAACAAATATCTACAAAAATATCGAAAACCTAAGACATTTACAAGGATATGCACTTTCAATAAATGATCCTTCCGTTAGATTTATTTAAATTGCTAACAAAAGTGTTATGACTAAATTTGAAAATAATCGGATATATTTTGACAGGCAATACAACAAATATCAACAAAAATACCGAAAATCTAAGGCATTTACAAAGATAGGATCCTTGAATTAATGATTCGACCGTTAGATTTGTTCAAATTTCTAGTAACAGTGTTATGACCAAATTCGAAGATAATCAGATATATTTTGGCATGCAATCCAACATATATCAACAAAAAAACCGCAAACCTAAGGCATTTATAAAGATAGGCACTTTCAATTAATGATCTGATCGTTAAATTTGTTTAAATTGATAATAAAAGTGTTATGACTAAATTTGAAGATAATCGAACATATTTTGGCATGCAATCCAACAAATGTCAACAAAAATACCGAAAACCAAAGGCATTTACAAAGATAGGCACTTTCAATTAATGATCCGATCGTTAGATTTGTTTGAATTGTTAGGAAAAGTGTTATAACCAAATTTGAAGATAATCGGATTTATTTTGACATGCAATCCAAAAAATATCAACAAAAAGACCGAAAACCATAGACATTTACAAAGATAGGAACTTTGAATTAATGAACCGATCATCAGATTTGTTTAAATTGCTAATAAAAGTCTTATGACCAAATTTGAAGATAATCGGATATATTTTGGCATGCAGTACAACAAATATCAACAAAAAGACCGAAAACCAAAGGCATTTACAAAGTTAGGCACTTTCAATTAATGATCATACCGTTAGATTTGTTTGAATTGCTAATAAAAGTGTTATGACTAAATTTGAAGATAATCGGATATATTTTGGCATGCAATGCAACAAATGTCCACAAAAAGAACGAAAACCTAAGGTATTTACAAAGAGAGGAATTTTGAATTATTGATCCGACCGTTAGATTTGTTTGAATTGCTAATAAAAGTGTTATGACTAAATTTGAAGATAATCAGATACATTTTGGCATGCAATCCAACAAATATAAAAAAAAAGACCGAAAAACTATGGCATTTACAAAGATAGGCACTTTCAATAAATGATCCGACCGTTAGATTTGTTTAAATTTCTAAGAAAAGCGTTATGACCAAATTTGAATATAGTCGGATATATTTTGGTATGGAATCCAACAAATGACTACAAAAAGATCGAAAACCTAAGGCATTTACAAAGATAGGCACTTTCAATTAATGATCCGACGAGTTAGATTTATTTAAATTGATAATAAAAGTGTTATAACTAGGTTTGAAGATAATATGATATATTTTGGCATGCAATCCAACAAATATCAACAAAAATACCGAAAGCCTAAGGCATTTACAAATATAGGCACTTTCAATTAATGATCCGACCGTTATATTTGTTCAATTTTCTATGAAAAGAGTTATGACCAAATTTGAAAATAATCGGATATATTTTGGCATTCAATCCTACAAATGACTACAAAAAGACCGAAAACCTAAGGCATTTACAAAGCTAGGCACTTTCAATTAATGATCCGACCATTAGATTTGTTTAAATTGCTAATAAAAGTGTTATGACTGAATTTGAAGATAATCGGATATATTTTGGCATGCAATCCAACAAATGACTACAAAAAGACCGAAAACCTAAGGCATTTACAAAGATAGGCACTTTCAATTAATGATCCGATCGTTAGATTTGTTTAAATTGATAATAAAAGTGTTATGACTAGATTTGAAGATAATCGGATATATTTTGGCATGCAATCCAACAAATATCTACAAAAATACCGAAAACCTAAGGCATTTACAAATATAGGAACCTTCAATTAATGATCCGATCGTTAGAGTTGTTTAAATTGCTAGTAAAAGTGTTATGACCAAATTTGAAGATAATCGGATATATTTTGGCATGCAATCCAACAAATATCAACAAAAATACCGAAAACCTAAGGCATTTACAAAGATAGGCACTTTCAATTAATGATCCGATCGTTAGATTTGTTTAAATTTCTAAGAAAAGTGTTATGACCAAATTTGAAGATAATCGGATATATTTTGGCATGCAATCCAACAAATGACTACAAAAAGACCGAAAACCTAAGGCATTTACAAAGATAGGCACTTTCAATTAATGATCCGACCGTTAGATTTGTTTAAATTGCTAATAAAAGTGTTATGACTAAATTTGAAGATAATCGGATATATTTTGGCATGCAATCCAACAAATATCTACAAAAATACCGAAAACCTAAGGCATTTACAAAGATAGGCACTTTCAATTAATGATCCGATCGTTAGATTTGTTTAAATTGATAATAAAAGTGTTATGACTAAATTTGAAGATAATCGGATATATTTTGGCATGCAATCCAACAAATATCAACAAAAATACCGAAAACCTAAGGCATTTACAAAGATAGGCACTTTCAATTAATGATCCTATCGTTAGATTTGTTTAAATTGCTAATAAAAGTGTTATGACTAAATTTGAAGATAATCGGATATATTTTGGCATGCAATCCAACAAATATCTACAAAAATACCGAAAACCTAAGGCATTTACAAAGATAGGAACCTTCAATTAATGATCCGACCGTTAGATTTGTTTAAATTGCTAGAAAAAGTGTTATGACCAAATTTGAAGATAATCGGATATATTTTGGCATGCAATCCAACAAATATCATACAAAAATACCGAAAACCTAAGGCATTTACAAAGATAGGCACTTTCAAATAATGATCCGACCGTTAGATTTGTTTAAATTTCTAGGAAAAGTGTTATCACCGAATTTGAAGATAGTCGGATATATTTTGGCATGCAATCCAACAAATGACTACAAAAAGACCGAAAACCAAAGGCATTTGCAAAGATAGGCACTTTCAATTAATGATCCGATCGTTAAATTTGTTTAAATTGATAATAAAAGTGTTATAACTAGATTTGAAGATAATCGGACATATTTTGGCATGCAATCCAACAAATATCAACAAAAATACCGAAAACCTAAGGCATTTACAAGGATAAGCACTTTCAATTAATGATCTTACCGTTAGATTTGTTTGAATTGTTAATAAAAGTGTTTTGACTAAATTTGAATATAATCGGATATATTTTGGCATGCAATTCAACAAATATCAACAAAAATACCGAAACCTAAGGCATTTACAAAGATAGGAACTTTGAATTAATGATCCGACCGTTAGATTTGTTCAAATTTCTAGTAACAGTGTTATGACCAAATTTGAAGATAATCGGATATATTTTGGCATGCAATCCAACAAATATCAACAAAAAGACCGAAAACCTAAGGCATTTACAAAGATAGGCACTTTCAATTAATGATCCGATCGTTAGATTTGTTTAAATTTCTAGGAAAAGTGTTATCGACCAAATTTGAAGATAGTCGGATATATTTTGGCATGCAATCCAACAAATGACTACAAAATGACCGAAAACCTAAGGCATTTACAAAGATAGGCACTTTCAATTAATGATCCAATCGTTAGATTTGTTTAAATTGCTAATAAAAGTGTTATGACTAAATTTGAAGATAATCGGATATATTTTGGCATGCAATCCAACAAATATCTACAAAAATATCGAAAACCTAAGGCATTTACAAAGATAGGCACTTTCAATTAATGATCCGACCGTTAGATTTGTTTAAATTGCTAATAAAAGTGTTATGACTAAATTTGAAGATAATCGGATATATTTTGGCATGCAATCCAACAAATATCTACAAAAATACCGAAAACCTAAGGCATTTACAAAGATAGGCACTTTCAATTAATGATCCGATCGTTAGATTTGTTTAAATTTCTAATAAAAGTGTTATGACCAAATTTGAAGATAATCGGATATATTTTGGCATGCAATCCAACAAATATCAACAAAAAGACCGAAAACCTAAGGCATTTACAAAGATAGGCACTTTCAATTAATGATCCGACCGTTAGATTTGTTTAAATTGCTAATAAAAGTGTTATGACCAAATTTGAAGATAATCGGATATATTTTGGCATGCAATCCAACAAATGATCTACAAAAAGACCGAAAACCTAAGGCATTTACAAAGATAGGCACTTTCAATTAATGATCCGATCGTTAGATTTGTTTAAATTGCTAATAAAAGTGTTATGACTAAATTTGAAGATAATCGGATATATTTTGGCATGCAATCCAACAAATATCTACAAAAATACCGAAAACCTAAGGCATTTACAAAGATAGGCACTTTCAATTAATGATCCGACCGTTAGATTTGTTTAAATTGCTAATAAAAGTGTTATGACTAAATTTGAAGATAATCGGATATATTTTGGCATGCAATCCAACAAATATCAACAAAAAGACCGAAAACCTAAGGCATTTACAAAGATAGGCACTTTCAATTAATGATCCGATCGTTAGATTTGTTTAAATTGCTAATAAAAGTGTTATGACTAAATTTGAAGATAATCGGATATATTTTGGCATGCAATCCAACAAATATCTACAAAAATACCGAAAACCTAAGGCATTTACAAAGATAGGCACTTTCAATTAATGATCCGACCGTTAGATTTGTTTAAATTGCTAATGAAAAGTGTTATGACCAAATTTGAAGATAATCGGATATATTTTGGCATGCAATCCAACAAATGACTACAAAAAGACCGAAAACCTAAGGCATTTACAAAGATAGGCACTTTCAATTAATGATTCGTTCGTTAGATTTGTTTAAATTGATAATAAAAGTGTTATGACTAGATTTGAAGATAATCGGATATATTTTGGCATGCAATCCAACAAATATCTACAAAAATACCGAAAACCTAAGGCATTTACAAAGATAGGCACTTTCAATTAATGATCCGACCGTTAGATTTGTTTAAATTTTTAGGAAAAGTGGTATGACCAAATTTGATGTTAGTCGGACATATTTTAGCATGCAATCCAACAAAGGACTACAAAAAGACAAAAAACCTAAGGCATTTACAAAGATAGGCACTTTCAATTTATGATCCGATCGTTAAATTTGTTTAAATTGATAATAAAAGTGTTATGACTAGATTTGAAGATAATCGGACATATTTTGGCATGCAATCCAACAAATATCAACAAAAATACCGAAAACCTAAGGCATTTACAAGGATTGGCACTTTCAATTAATGATCTTACCGTTAGATTTGTTTGAATTGTTAATAAAAGTGTTTTGACTAAATTTGTATATAATCGGATATATTTTGGCACGCAATTCAACAAATATTAACAAAAATACCGAAACCTAAGGCATTTACAAAGATATGAGAATTAATGATCCGATCGTTAGATTTGTTCAAATTTCTAGTAACGAGTGTTATGACCAAATTTGAAGATAATCGGATATATTTTGGCATGCAATCCAACAAATATCAACAAAAAGACCGAAAACCTAAGGAATTTACAAAGATAGGCACTTTCAATTAAAGATCCGACCGTTAGATTTGTTTAAATTTCTAGGAAAAGTGTTATCGCCAAATTTGAAGATAGTCGGATATATTTTGGCATGCAATCCAACAAATGACTACAAAATGACCGAAAATCGAAGACATTTACAAAGATAGGCACTTTCAATTAATGATCCAATCGTTAGATTTGTTTAAATTGATAATAAAAGTGTTATGACTAGATTTGAAGATAATCGGATATATTTTGGCATGCAATCCAACAAATATCTACAAAAATATCGAAAACCTAAGACATTTACAAGGATATGCACTTTCAATAAATGATCCTTCCGTTAGATTTATTTAAATTGCTAACAAAAGTGTTATGACTAAATTTGAAAATAATCGGATATATTTTGACATGCAATACAACAAATATCAACAAAAATACCGAAAATCTAAGGCATTTACAAAGATAGGATCCTTGAATTAATGATTCGACCGTTAGATTTGTTCAAATTTCTAGTAACAAGTGTTATGACCAAATTCGAAGATAATCGGATATATTTTGGCATGCAATCCAACATATATCAACAAAAAAACCGCAAACCTAAGGCATTTATAAAGATAGGCACTTTCAATTAATGATCTGATCGTTAAATTTGTTTAAATTGATAATAAAAGTGTTATGACTAGATTTGAAGATAATCGGACATATTTTGGCATGCAATCCAACAAATATCAACAAAAATACCGAAAACCTAAGGCATTTACAAAGATAGGCACTTTCAATTAATGATCCGATCGTTAGATTTGTTTGAATTGTTAAGAAAAGTGTTATGACCAAATTTGAAGATAATCGGATATATTTTGGCATGCAATCCAACAAATATCAACAAAAATACCGAAAACCTAAGGCATTTACAAAGATAGGCACTTTCAATTAATGATCCGATCGTTAGATTTGTTTAAATTGCTAATAAAAGTGTTATGACTAAATTTGAAGATAATCGGATATATTTTGGCATGCAATCCAACAAATATCTACAAAAAGACCGAAAACCTAAGGCATTTACAAAGATAGGCACTTTCAATTAATGATCCGATCGTTAGATTTGTTTAAATTGCTAATAAAAGTGTTATGACTAAATTTGAAGATAATCGGATATATTTTGGCATGCA
>JANUWF010001192.1:0-209835 GCA_026120185.1 Voacanga thouarsii
TGTAAAATCTTTTTAGCACTTTTGCTTGTATATGTTGATTGATGAATAAATGTTCCACTCTCCGGATGTTCAATTTGTAAACCAAGGCAAAATTTGGTTTTACCAAAATCCTTGATTTCAAATTCTCTTTTTAAATAATCAATTGTTTCTTGGAGCTCTTCAAGAGTTCTAATAAGATTAATATCATCAACATATATAGCTAATATCACAAATTTAGAACCAGATATTTTAATAAAAACACATGGACATACCTGGTCATTTTTAAAGCCCGCTTTTAATAAATATTCACTAAGACGTGTGAACCACATGCGCCCAGATTGCTTTAGGCCATATAATGATTTCTGTAACTTGATAGAGTAATTTTCACGAGGATAATGTTTATATGCTTCAGGCATATGAAATCCTTCGGGGATTTTCATGTAAACATCATTTTCTAAATTTTCATACAAGTAAGCAGTGACAACATCTAATAGACGCATATCTATCTTTTCATGTACTGCCAAACTGATAAGATATCGAAGTGTAATAGCATCAACAACAGGAGAATAAGTTTCATCATAATCAATACCTGGTCTTTGTGAAAAAACTTGGGCTACTAATCTCGCTTTATATCGAACGATTTCACTCTTTTCATTGCACTTTCGCACAAATATCCATTTGTAGCCAACAAGTTTTACACCTTCTAGTGTTCGGACTGCAGGTCTGAAGACTTCACGTTTTGTCAGTGCATTTAACTTCGATTGAATCGCATCTTTCCATTGCAGCCAATATTTTCTATGCCGACATTCATCAACTGATATTGGTTCAGGATCATCATTATCATGTGTAACATCAAGAGATATATTGTATGCAAATATATTATCAATAACAGTTTCTATCCGATTCCAACTTCTACCGGAAGTGGTATAATTGATAGAAATTTCAGTGTTATTTTCATCAACTTCTGGTTCTTTGTCATCAGTTCTCTCTTGGTCTTTATCATTCTTTTCTTCAATATGATCTTCTGGATCATTTAATCCTCTTTTCTTTCGAGGATTTTTTTCTTTAGAACCAAGAGGTCGGCCACGCTTCTGGCGTGTTTTTGACTCAGCAGCTATAAGTATAATATTTTGTTCTGCTGGAACTTCAATTCGAATAAAAGTATTTATAACTGGAATATGCGATTTTGTAACTCTTCTGGAGTCAACAAAAGCGTCTGGCATTTGATTTGCAATACTTTGCAAATGAATTATCTTTTGAACTTCAAGTTCACATGCGCTTGTGAGCGGATCAAGATAATTTAATGATATTGTCCAAGCAAGATTCTTTTTATACTGTTTTGGTTCTCCCCCTAATTTAGGGAATAATGATTCATCAAAATGACAATCAGCAAATCTTGTTGTGAATACATCTCCTGTCAGGGGTTCGACATACCTGATAATAGATGAAGAATCATATCCAACGTATATCCCCTTTCTTCTTTGAGAACCCATCTTTATACGTTGGTTTGGTACAATTGGAACATATACAGTACACCCAAAAATTCTTAAATGAACAATATTTGGTTCGGACCCAAAAGTCAATTGTAAAGGAAAGAATTTATGATAACTAGCTGGTCTTATGCGTACAAGTGTTGCAGCATGTAAAATATCATGTCCCCAGGCAGATGTTGGGAGATTTGTTTTCATTAATAATGGTCTAACAATTAATTGTAATCGTTTAATCAAAGATTCAGCAAGACCATTTTGTGTGTGAACATGAGCTACAGGATGTTCAACATTAATCCCAATTGACATGCAATATGCATCAAAAGCATGTGATAAAAATTCACCAACATTATCCAAACGGATATTTTTAATATGATGGTCAGGAAATTGTGCTCGTAATTTAATTATTTGAGCAAGTAATCTCGCAAACGCCAGGTTGCGAGTAGATAATAAACATACATGTGACCATCAGGATGATGCATCAATTAAGACCATAAAATATTTGAACGGTCCACATGGTGGATCAATAGGTCCACAAATATCTCCGTGAATCCGTTCGAGAAATGTAGGACTTTCAACTCCTACTTTTACTGGTGATGGCTTAACAATTAATTTTCCTAGGGAACATGCAGTACATGCGAATTTTTCTGATGTTAATATCCTTTTATTTTTTAAAGGATGACCATATGTATTCTCAATGATTCTTCTCATCATGGTAGATCCCGGATGACCCAACCGGTCATGCTAAATACTAAAAGTAATAGGATCAGTAAACTTCTGGTTTACTAGATGATGAATTTCAATTGTACGTATTTTTACAAAATATAGGCCAGTAGAAAAAGACGACAGTTTTTCTAATACAGATTTCTTACCCAAATGTATTTGAGTAATATAAAGATATTCAATCCCATTTTCCTCATTTGTTTCAACATGATACCCATTTCTGCGGATATCTTTAAAACTCAATAAATTTCTTCTGAATTTTAAGGAAAATAGTGCCTTATCAATAATAATTGTTGTTCCTTTAGGCAACAATATACTAGCTCTTCCGGAGCCCTCAATCACATTTGCACTACCATTTATCGTATAAATATTTTATTTCTCCCATTTTGAGATCAGAAAAATATTTCTCATTTTTTAGTATGGTGTGTGTAGTTCCACTATCAATAATGCATACATCATCATTAACAACAGCCATCTGAACACAAATATATATATGCAAACGTAAATATTATTAGAATAGAATGAAAATGAAAATACAAAAATATCAGGGTGAGGCTTTAGTTCTTCTGGACACTGCCATCACCAATTAAATGGTCTATCCTACCGTCCGGGTGTTCAAAAAATCCGATACATCCATATGGGTAATATTGATATTAAGATCTTCGAGATCAATATCATCATCATCGGCATCATTTATTGGATGTTGAAAAAAATTTGCTTCTACATTTTTATTTTTCAATGAAGCTTGATATAATTCAACTAAATGCTTAGCCGTACGACAGTTTCGTGACCAATGACCTTTCATGCCACATCTATAACATATATCCTCATGTTTTTCTTCAATTTCTTTTTCTTTTCCCTTATGATCTTTTTTGTTCCACTTCAGGTGGCCAGTATTTCTCACAGTTTGATTATGATTGTGATAAGGGAAATATCAAGCGTGTCTACGACCATAACCACGACCACGGCCACGGCCATGGCCACGACCACGACTATAACGATGGCTTCTGCTAGAGCCAACAGACATTCACTTCGGGAGTCGTTGTTGAGCCGATTGATCCAGCTTCATGATTTCTCAATAATAACTCATTATTCTTCTCTCGCAATGAGGAGGGCAGTAATTAAATTTGTAAATTTTGTATACCCATTTTCTCGATATTGTTGCTGCAGGATAATATTCGAGGCATGAAAGGTGGAGAATGTCTTCTCCAACATATCTTCATCAGTCACTTTTTCTCCACATAATTTTAATCGAGATGTAATTTTATACATTGCGGAGCTATATTCATTCACGGTTTTAAAATCTTGCAACCTCAGGTGCAACCATTCATACCGTGCAGTGGGTAGTACGACCATCTTCAGGTGGTCAAATCTATCTTTTAAATTTACCCACAGGACATATGAATCTTTTTCGGTAAGATATTCCATTTTCAAATTTTTATCGAGATGACGACGAATAAAAATCAAAACTTTAGTCTTGTGTTGTGCAGATGCACTATTATTTGCTTGAATAGTTTCACTAAGGCCTTCAGCATTTAGATGCATTTCTGCATCGAGAACCCATGACATATAATTTTTTCCAGAAATATCAAGGGCTACAAATTCGAATTTAGCGAGATTAGCCATAGAGATCAATAAAAGCGTACTTGTCTTCTGACTTTAATAACGGCAGAGACTCGTGCTGTCTTCTGGCTTTAATAACGGCAAAGACTCGTGCTGATAACATGTTATAAAATTTGGGTAGTGTTAGAATAAAACCTTCACACTATACACTAATAAAATTCTAACTATTCTTTACACAAGAATTTCTCTCTCTTTCTTTTCTCTCACAATTTTCTCTAATCTTTCTTTCACTAATCTTTCTTTCACAAAATAATGGTGTATTACAAGCTTAGAGAATAGCTCTATTTATAGAGCTCTAATTAGTGGAATACATCATGGCATACATCATTTTCCACTAATCTCAATTAGTGGTGTCTCCACTAAATGGTAGACATCCATAAAAATCTTCTATAATAATTCACATAAATTCATAATTAGTGGAGCTTCCACTAATTAATGGAGATTTCAATAATTCATAACAAAATTATTTAAATTGAATTTATTGTGACTATTAAATTCAGACTTTTTATGTTTTGCTAAAACAAAAAAAAGATAGTCTACAAAATTTATATTTCATCATATTATAAGACAAACATTTCTTAACTTTGAACAAATTTTAGAGATGTTACACCCATATTCATCTAAATTTTCTACAAAAAAAAAGGAAAAAAGAAAAAATCACCAAGAAATGCTAATCTTACTGTGGAACGCCATCTGAAATATGTTAAAGAAGAGGAAAATAGTGTAAAAAGAGATGCAAAAATTTTTTTTTATAATAACTTTATTCCTTTTCATTTTTTTTTCATTTTTGTAAGTAGAGGATATGCCCTCATAGGTATTAGGTCTCCCAGTAATCTGCTAATGATTCTGATACCTCAAGGGGCCAAAAGAAGATCAAAGATGTCGCAGGCTGTATTCCATGAACCATGGTATTTGTTGGGATAGAGCAAATAGCATCGCCACTATGTATTGCATAGGCAGCAGATGCTTTTGTAGGCATGCACGGAATAGTTATTAGATTCGCTATTTTTACCGTCGAATCACAAATCGATTCGGACGTACTAATTCGTAGTTCTGAAACGCTTGGATTCTTTCGATTCGCGTTTCCGTTTGGTGCCATAAGCGAATCGAGAAACCAAAGAGCTAACTAAGGTGAGAGGAAGGGAACAAAGCAGGGAGATTTCGGCGGTGGAACTGAATAAGAGTAAGAGAGTTTGGCAGTGATGGAGATGGACAAGATGATAGGGATGGAACTTGTTGCAGCAACCAGGAAGGAACAAATTGTTTAATTTATAAAATTATCAACATATCCTTCCTTTTTGTCAAATTTTTGTTTAGTCCAATTTTATTAACTTTCTATTCCTCCGACAACATAAGTATCAAATTGAGATTTCCTTTAAAATTATATGTAATTAATTGCTACCCTTATAAAATTATAGACTCTCCTCCCTTTGCATATATTTAAAAAAAATCTTTAAGGACAAATAAATATTAATTTTTTATTGTATTAAAAAAGATACTTTACTTATATTTTACATTAAAAAACTTTTTCATATTCTTATGTATAATATTTCATATTATGATTTTATATCATAACATATCGAATGAATCTAAAATCTTAGTAAATTCAATTTTTTTAAATTAAAAAATTACGTATTCGTACTCATATCGTATATTAAAACCTACTATGTTTCTAATAATTATTGAAACAATGAAAGAGTTCACACTATAAATTAAAACGAAATAGAGAAGATGTTCCAATTTCAGCCAGCAATCAACCCCTCTTTCCTCTCTACTTGTTATGACATGATGCTACGGATGAATCATGGAAAGCCTTTGTAGGTGCAGCCGGCAGGAGAATCCAAATGCAAATGCCCCCACAGATTGGATGACAACCCTAGCCATTATTCTCAATCATGTTATCAGCAATTGCTACTCCTATAAAATTATAAACTCTCATCACTTTGCATATATTTTTTATTAAAAAAAAATCTTTAAGGACAAATGAATATCTGTTATAAAATTAGGGTAGTGTTAGAATAAAATCTACACACTACACACTAAGAAAATTCTAACTATTCTTTGCACAAGAATTTCTCTTCAAACTTCTCTCTTTCTTTTTCTCACAATTCTTTCTCTAATCTTTCTTTCACTAATCTTTCTTTCACAAAATGATGGTGTATTACAAGCTTAGAGAATAGCTCTATTTATAGAGCTCTAATTAGTGAAATACATCATGGCATACATCATCTTCAACTAATCTCAATTAATGGTGTCTCCACTAAATGGTGGACATCCATAAAAATCTTCTAATAATTCACATAAATCCATAATTAGTGGAGCCTCCACTAATTAATGGAGATTCCAATAATTCATAACACTCCCCTTGGATGTCCATCCATACATAAAGAATATGCCTCGTTAAAACCTTACTAGATAAAAACCCAGTGGGAAAAAAAATCTAGTGAAGGAAAAAGAGTACACTATTCTATATGCATGTTTATTACTCCCCCTGATGAGATGATTCCTTTAAATCTTTAAACCGACGCATACCGATTTTATATCTCAACTTTTCAAATGTTGCCGTCGGTAAAGTCTTCGTGAAAATATCTGCGAGGTTGTCACATGACCGAATTTGTAGCACATCAATTTCACATTTCTTCTGGAGTTCATGAGTAAAGAAGAATTTTGGTGAAATATGTTTTGTCTGATCTCCTTTAATATATCCTCCTCGTAATTGATCTATGCAAGCTGCATTGTCTTCATAAAGAGGAGTTGGAATACATTTGATTAATGATAATCCACAACTTTCTCGGATATAATGAATCATGGATCTTAGCCATACACATTCTCGACTTGCTTCATGAATGGCTATAATTTCAGCATGATTTGAAGAAGTAGCTGCTATAGATTGTTTCGTAGAACGCCATGATATAGCAGTATTTCCACATGTAAATAGATAGCCCGTTTGAGAACGTGCTTTAAGAGGAACAGTATCAAAAGCAGTCTCTTGTAGGAGCAGATCAACTTGGTCCAAAGCAGTATGTTCAAAACTTCCACTGATTTACATAAAAAAACAAACCAAAAGAGAGTTTAATTTCATTATCAAGCACACTAAAAACAAATGGAAGCCATCAAAGGTATCTCACCCGAAATTAGGAGGAAGTGGTTGGTTTGGAAAGGAAAACATATCAAAATCTTCTCGCGTTCGAATTAGACGAAGCGGTTGGTTTGAAAAGGAAAACATATCAAAATCTTCCGCGTTCGAATTAGGCGAAGCGGTTGGTTTGGAAAGGAAAACATATCAAAATCTTCTGTGTTCGAATTAGGCAGAAGCGGTTGGTTTGGAAATGAAAATACATCAACATCTGCTGCAGAAACTAAGTTAAAATTTGACCATGTCTCAAATGAATTACGAGTCTCCATATCTGCTTTGTGATTTTTGTTTTTGATGTTTACTAATGACTGATAACTGATATATATATCGATACATATATATATATATATATATATATATATATATCTTTATGAGGAAGAAGAAGAGGTAGATGGTAGGTAGAGGGTCTGGAGGAGAAGAAAAGACAAGAGAGGAAGAGGAAAAGTTCAGTACGGGAAGAGTGAAAAAAAAAAAAAGGAGATATTTTTCTTGGCATTTCCTACTTGTCATCATTGTCTTATATTTCTTTTCTTATTCTCTTGTGAAATCATTATTCCCTAAATTAGGGGGAATAAAAACAAGTACAAGAAAGATCGTGATTGGACAACATCATTAAATTATCTTGATCCACATACAAGCGCGTGTGAACTTGAAGTTCAAAAGATAATTCATTTGTAAAGCATTGCAAATCAAATGCCGTACACTTTTGTTGACTCTAGAAGAGTAACAAAATCGCATATGCCGCTTATAAATGCTCCTATTCTAATTGAAGTTCCAACAGAACAAAAGATTTTACATATAGTCGCTGAGCCAAAAGCACGCCGTAAGCGTGGCCGACCTCTTGGTTCTAAAGATAAAAATCCTCGAAAGAAAAGAGGATTAAATGATCCGAAGATCATATTGAAGAAAAGAATGATAAAGACCAAGAGAGAACCGATGACAAAGAACCGTAAGTTGATGAAAGTAACACCGAAATTTCTATCAATTATACCACTTCCGTAGAAGTTGGAATCGGATAGAAACTCGTTATTGATAATATATTTGCATACAATATATCTCTTGATGTTACACAGATAATGATGATCCCGAACCAATATCGCTTGATGAATGTCGGCATAGAAAAGATTGGCTGCAATGGAAAGATGCGATTCAATCGGAGTTAAATGCACCGGCAAAACGTGAAGTCTTCGGACTCGCAGTCCGAACACCGTAAGGTATAAAACCCGTTGGCTACAAATGGATATTTGTGCGAAAGCGCAATGAAAAGAGTGAAATCGTTCGATATAAAGCGCGATTAGTAGCCCAAGGTTTTTCACAAAGACCAGGTATTGATTATGATGAAACTTATTCTCCCGTTGTTGATGCTATTACACTCCGATATCTTATCGCTTAGCAAGACATGAAAAGATAGATATGCGCCTATTAGATGTTGTCACCGCTACTTGTATGGAAATTTAGAAAATGATGTTTACATGAAAATCCCCGAAGGATTTCATATGCCCGAAGCATATAAACATTATCCTCGTGAAAATTACTCCATCAAGTTGCGTAAATCATTATATGGCCTCGAAGCAACTGGGCGCATGTGGTTTACACGTCTTAGTGAATATTTATTGAAAGCGGGATTTAAAAATGACCAGGTATGTCCATGCGTTTTTATTAAGAAATCTGGTTCTAAATTTGTGATATTAGCTATATATGTTGATGATATTAATCTTATTGGAACTCCCGAAGAGCTCCAAGAAACAATTGATTATTTAAAAAGAGAATTCGAAATCAAGGATTTTGGTAAAACCAAATTTTGCCTTGGTTTACAAATTGAACATTTGGAGAGTGGAACATTTATTCATCAATCAACATATACAAAGAAAAGTGCTAAAAAGATTTTACATGGACAAAGCACATCCATTGAGTATTCCAATGATCGTGCGATCATTAAATGTGGATAAAGATCCTTTCCGACCTCAAGAAAATGATGAAGAACTCCTTGGTCCTCGAAGTACCATATCTCAAGTGCAATTGGTGCATTGATGTATCTTGCTAATAACACACGACCCGATATTGCTTTTGTCGTCAATTTATTAGCAAGATTTAGTTCTTCACCAACACGACGACATTGGAATGGAATTAAACAAGTCCTTCGATATCTCCAAGGTACAATTGATCTCGGATTATTTTATTCAAATAAAACCAATCCAACATTGATAGGTTATGCAGATGTCGGTTATTTATCTCGATCCACATAAAGCACGTTCTCAAACGGGCTATCTATTTACATGTGGAAATACTGCTATATCATGGCGTTCTACGAAACAATCTATAGCAGCTACTTCTTCAAATCATGCTAAAATTATAGCCATTCATGAAGCAAGTCGAGAATGTGTATGGCTAAGATCCATGATTCATTATATCCGAGAAAGTTGTGGATTATCATCAATCAAAGGTATTCCAACTCCTCTTTATGAAGACAATGCAGCTTGCATAGCTCAATTACGAGGAGGATATATTAAAGGAGATCGGACAAAACATATTTCACCAAAATTCTTCTTTACTCATGAACTCCAGAAGAAATGTGAAATTGATGTGCTACAAATTCGGTCATGTGACAACCTCGCAGATATTTTCACGAAGACTTTACCGACGGCAACATTTGAAAAGTTGAGATATAAAATCGGTATGCGTCGGTTTAAAGATTTAAAGGAATCATCTCATCAGGGGGGAGTAATAAACATACATATAGAATAGTGTACTCTTTTTCCTTCACTAGATTTTTTTCCCACTGGGTTTTTATCTAGTAAGGTTTTAACGAGGCATATTCTTTATGTATGGATGGACATCCAAGGGGGAGTGTTATGAATTATTGGAATCTCCATTAATTAGTGGAGGCTCCACTAATTATGGATTTATGTGAATTATTAGAAGATTTTTATGGATGTCCACCATTTAGTGGAGACACCATTAATTGAGATTAGTTGAAGATGATGTATGCCATGATGTATTTCACTAATTAGAGCTCTATAAATAGAGCTATTCTCTAAGCTTGTAATACACCATCATTTTGTGAAAGAAAGATTAGTGAAAGAAAGATTAGAGAAAGAATTGTGAGAGAAAGAAAGAGAGAAGTTTGAAGAGAAATTCTTGTGCAAAGAATAGTTAGAATTTTCTTAGTGTGTAGTGTGTAGATTTTATTCTAACACTACCCTAATTTTATAACAATGTTATGAATTATTGGAATCTCCATTAATTAGTGGAGGCTCCACTAATTATGGATTTATGTGAATTATTAGAAGATTTTTATGGATGTCCACCATTTAGTGGAGACACCATTAATTGAGATTAGTTGAAGATGATGTATGCCATGATGTATTTCACTAATTAGAGCTCTATAAATAGAGCTATTCTCTAAGCTTGTAATACACCATCATTTTGTGAAAGAAAGATTAGTGAAAGAAAGATTAGAGAAAGAATTGTGAGAGAAAGAAAGAGAGAAGTTTGAAGAGAAATTCTTGTGCAAAGAATAGTTAGAATTTTCTTAGTGTGTAGTGTGTAGATTTTATTCTAACACTACCCTAATTTTATAACACGTTATCAGCACGAGTCTCTCGCCGTTATTAAAGCCAGAAGACAGGTACGCATTTATTGATCTCGCTAAATTCGAATTTGTAACTCTTGATATTTCTGAAAAAAAATTTTTTATATGTCATACAAAAATGCATCTAAATGCTAAAAAAAAAGGAGATCCATATGTCATGTGGATAAAAAGAAAGATGTGACCACCTGAAGATGGTAGTACTACCCACTCGCACGGTATGAATGGTTGCACCTGAAGTTGCAAGATTGTAAAACCGTGAACTCCGTGATGTATAAAACTACATCTTAGTTAAAAATTTTACGGAGAAAAAGTTACTGATGAAGTTATATTGGAGAAGACATTCTCCACTTTTCATACCTCGAATATTGTCCTGCAAGAATAATATCGAGAAAAATGGTATCCAAAATTGACAAATTTAACATGAGTTATTATTGAGAAATCATGAAGCTGCATGAATCGGCTCAACAAAGACTCCTAAGTGAATGTTGTTGGCTCCAGCAGAAGCTCATCGTTATAGTCGTAGTTGTGGCAAGTGGCCGTGGTTATGGTCATGGACACACTCGATATTTCCCTTATCACGGAGAAATACGGCCACCTGAAGTGGAACAGAAAAGATAATAAGGGAAAAAGATATTTCCATTAATAATAAGCATCACATCTTTTATTCATAGCACTAGTGTTCATATGAACTTGATGATACATGCTTATAGTTGCTCTTTTGTAATTGAGCTGACAAATGTAAGATGAAGGTTTGTAATTGTTCTTTTTCAATATTTACATTAGAGGACGACAAACAATTAGTAATTATGGACTTCAGCTCCTCTTTTTCGACATCCTCCTCCTTTTCTTTCCCTTTGAGCCAAAGATCGAGACTAGCAGACAGAAGTAGCCGTAAAATTATCTGCGAAATGAGTCTTGAGATTTTATGATCTCCTTAAGTTTATTATATTTCTTATTATATTTGGCCTTGAAGCATGCTTGTCTCAATTTCGTGTTTGGTCCTCTAACCGCGTATTAGGACTTTCTTCCACCAACCGTTTTTCACATTCCAAGCATCGCAATGGCTTCTTGTAATTTCTTCTCACCCATATGTCCTCCTTCTTCTTTATTTTGCATATCCCGTAAATCGAAGTGATATCATCGGTTATTTACTTATAAATCTTTCATAGTTTCATACTTACAAATTATAAGTATGTATGAGAGAGAACCTGAACATTCTTGATTATGGTCTCCAAGCTCACCAATTTCCTGTGAGGCCATCGACGAATTCCTAACTCCCTACATCTTTTCTTGAGACGGGTTATGCCAATATTCAGCTTCTTTGGTCGCGCTCATGATTGGTAGGTAAAAGTACCGCGAAATTGTTTCTCTTGATAGTGTTTGAGAGTTATTGCCCTTCTTCTCTCTCTCGCTCTTAATCATCTTCTTCTCCCCGAGAATTTTGTCTCGCAATAATATCTTGAACTTCGATATTATGCATTTCATGAGTACTTACTCCGACTTCGTTGCCAAGACCACTCATTATTTCTCCTAGAAAAAGAAAATAATATCGCAAAGGTAATACCATTCAAAATCCATGTTTAAATGTATAATAACTCGGAAACATATTCTGCTTTGTTCAAAATCCATTAGAGAGTAGAAAGGATCATGCACAAGCATATTCATAACACTCCCCCTTGGATGTCCATCCATTACATAAAGAATATGCCTCGTTAAAACCTTACTAGATAAAAACCCAAAGGGGAAAAAAATCTAGTGAAGGAAAAAGAGTACACTATTCTATATGTCCATTTATTACTCCCCCGATGAGATGATTCCTTTAAATCTTTAAACCGACGCATACCGATTTTATATCTCAACTTTTCAAATGTTGCAGTCGGTAAAGTCTTCGTGAAAATATCTCGCGAGGTTATCACATGACCGAATTTGTAGCACATCAATTTCACCTTTCTTCCGGAGTTCATGAGTAAAGAAGAATTTTGGTGAAATATGTTTTGTCCGATCTCCTTTAATATATCCTCCTCGTAATTGAGCTATGCAAGCCGCATTGTCTTCATAAAGAGGAGTTGGAATACCTTTGATTGATGATAATCCACAACTTTCTCTGACATAATGAATCATGGATCTTAGCCATACACATTCTCGACTTGCTTCATGAATGGCTATAATTTCAAGATGATTTGAAGAAGTAGTCGCTATAGATTGTTTCGTAGAACGCCATGATATAGCAAAGATTTCCACATGTAAATAGATAGCCCGTTTGAGAACGTGCTTTATGTGGATCGATAAATAACCAAAGATCTCGCATAACCTATCAATGTTGGACTGGTTTTATTTGAATAAAATAATCCGAGATCAATTGTACCTTGGAGATATCGAAGGACTTGTTTAATTCCATTCCAATGTCGTCGTGTTGGTGAAGAACTAAATCTTGCTAATAAATTGACAACAAAAGCAATATCAGTGCCGTGTGTTATTAGCAAGATACATCAATGCACCAATTGCACCGAGATATGGTACTTCAGACCAAGGAGTTCTTCATCATTTTCTTGAGGTCTGAAAGGATCTTTATCCACATTTAATGATCTGCACGATCATTGGAATACTCAATGGATGTGCTTTGTCCATGTAAAATCTTTTAGCACTTTTGTCGTATATGTTGATTGATGAATAAATGTTCCACTCTCCAAATGTTCAATTTGTAAACCAAGGCAAAATTTGGTTTTACCAAAATCCTTGATTTCGAATTCTCTTTTAAATAATCAATTGTTTCTTGGAGCTCTTCAGAGTTCCAATAAGATTAATATCATCAACATATATAGCTAATATCACAAATTTAGAACCAGCATTTCTTAATAAAAACGCATGGACATACCCGGTCATTTTTAAATCCCGCTTTCAATAAATATTCACTAAGACGTGTGAACCACATGCGCCCGCATTGCTTCAGTGCCATATAATGATTTCGCAACTTGATGGAGTAATTTTCACGAGGATAATGTTTATATGCTTCGTGCATATGAAATCCTTCTGGGATTTTCATGTAAACATCATTTTCTAAATTTCCATACAAGTAAGCAAAGTGACAACATCTAATAGGCGCATATCTATCTTTTCATGTACCGCCAAACCGATAAGATATCGGAGTGTAATAGCATCAACAACAGGAGAATAAGTTTCATCATAATCAATACCTGGTCTTTGTGAAAAACCTTGGGCTACTAATCGCGCTTTATATCGAACGATTTCACTCTTTTCATTGCGCTTTCGCACAAATATCCATTTGTAGCCAACAGGTTTTATACCTTCCGGTGTTCGGACCGCAGTCCGAAGACTTCACGTTTTGCCGCTGCATTTAACTCCGATTGAATCGCATCTTTCCATTGCAGCCAATCTTTTCTATGCCGACATTCATCAATCGATATTGGTTCAGGATCATCATTATCCCGTGTAACATCAAGAGATATATTGTATGCAAATATATTATCAATAACAGCTTTCTATCCGATTCCAACTTCTACCTGAAGTGGTATAATTGATAGAAATTTCAGTGTTACTTTCATCAACTTCTCGGTTCTTTGTCATCAGCTCTCTCTTGGTCTTTATCATTCTTTTCTTCAATATGATCTTCTGGATCATTTAATCCTCTTTTCTTTCGAGGATTTTTATCTTTAGAACCAAGAGGTCGGCCACGCTTCCGGCGTGTTTTTGACTCAAGCAGCTATAGGTATAATATTTTGTTCTCGCTGGAACTTCAATTCGAATAGGAGCATTTATAGTCGGAATATGCGATTTTGTAACTCTTCTCGGAGTCAACAAAAGCTGCCTCGGCATTTGATTTGCAATGCTTTGCAAATGAATTATCTTTTGAACTTCAAGTTCACATGCGCTTGTGCGCGGATCAAGATAATTTAATGATGTTGTCCAATCAAGATCCTTTTTATACCGTTTTGGGTTCTCCCCTAATTTAGGGAATAATGATTCATCAAAATGACAATCAGCAAATCTTGCCGTGAATACATCTCCCGTCGTGGGTTCAACATACCCGATAATAGAGGGAGAATCATATCCAACGTATATCCCCTTTCTTCTTTGAGGACCCATCTTTGTACGTTGGTTTGGTGCAATTGGAATATATACAAGACACCCAAAAATTCTTAAATGAGCAATATTTGGTTCTCGACCCAAAAGCCAATTGCAAAGGAGAGAATTTATGATAACTAGCCGGTCTTATACGTACAAGTGTTGCAAAGCATGTAGAATAGCATGTCCTCAGTGCAGATGTTGGGAGATTTGTTTTCATTAATAATGGTCTAGCAATTAATTGTAATCGTTTAATCAAAGATTCAAGAAGACCATTCTGTGTGTGAACATGAGCTACAGGATGTTCAACATTAATCCCAATTGACATGCAATATGCATCAAAAGCATGTGATGAAAATTCACCAAACATTATCCAAACGGATATTTTTAATGTGATGGTCCGGAAATTGTGCTCGTAATTTAATTATTTGAGCAAGTAATCTCGCAAACGCCAAAGTTGCGAGTAGATAATAAACATACATGTGACCATCGGGATGATGCATCAATTAAGACCATAAAATATTTGAACGGTCCACATGGTGGATCAATAGGTCCACAAATATCTCCGTGAACTGCTTCGAGAAATGTAGGACTTTCAGCTCCTACTTTTACCGGTGATGGTTTAACAATTAATTTTCCTAGGGAACATGCAAGACATGCGAATTTTTCTCGATGTTAATATCCTTTTATTTTTTAAAGGATGACCATGTGTATTCTCAATGATTCTTCTCATCATGGTAGATCCCGATGACCCAACCGGTCATGCCAAATGCTAAAAGTAATAGGATCAAGAAACTTCTGGTTTACTAGATGATGAATTTCAATTGTACGTATTTTTACAAAATATAGACCAAGAGAAAAAGACGGCAGCTTTTTCTAATACCGATTTCTTACCCAAATGCATTTGAGTAATAAAAAGATGCTCAATCCCATTTTCCTCATTTGTTTCAACATGATACCCATTTCTCGCTGATATCTTTAAAACTCAATAAATTTCTTCTCGGATTTTGAGGAAAATAGTGCCTTATCAATAATAATTGTTGTTCCTTTAGGCAACAATATACTAGCTCTTCCGGAGCCCTCAATTACATTTGCACTACCGTTTATCGTATAAATATTTATTTCTCCCATTTTGAGATCGTAAAAATATTTCTCATTTTTTAGTATGGTGTGTGTAGTTCCACTATCAATAATGCATACATCATCATTAATAACAGCCATCCGAACACAAATATATATATGTAAACGTAAATATTATTAGAATAGAATGAAAATGAAAATACAAAAATATCGTGGTGAGGCTTTAGTTCTTTTGGACACCGCCATCACCAATTAAATGGTCTATCCTACCGTCCGGGTGTTCAAAAATCCGATACATCCATATGGGTAATATTGATATTAAGATCTTCGTGATCACTATCGTCATCCTCAACATTATTTATTGGATGTTGAGAAAAATTTGCTTCCACATTTTTATTTTTCAATGAAGCTTGATACAATTCAACTAAATGCTTAGCCGTACGTACGCTTTCGTGACCAATGACCTTTCATGCCACATCTATAACATATATCCTCATGCTTTTCTTCAATTTCTTTTTCTTTTCCCTTTTGATCTTTTCTCGCTCCACTTCAGTGGCCGTATTTCTCACAGCTTGATTATAATTGTGATAAGGGAAATATCGAGCGTGACTACGACCATAACCACGACCACGGCCACGGCCACATACAAGCGCGTGTGAACTTGAAGTTCAAAAGATAATTCATTTGTAAAGCATTGCAAATCAAATGCCAGACCCTTTTGTTGACTCTAGAAGAGTAACAAAATCACATATGCCAGTTATAAATGCTCATATTCTAATTGAAGTTCCAACAGAACAAAAGATTTTACATATAGTCACTGAGCTAAAAGCACGCCGTAAGCGTGGCGTAAATAACCAAAGATCTCGCATAACCTATCAATGTTGGACTGGTTTTATTTGAATAAAATAATCCGAGATCAATTGTACCTTGGAGATATCGAAGGACTTGTTTAATTCCATTCCAATGTCGTCGTGTTGGTGAAGAACTAAATCTTGCTAATAAATTGACAAAGAAAAGCAATATCAGTGTCGTGTGTTATTAGCAAGATACATCAATGCACCAATTGCACTCGAGATATGGTACTGCAGACCAAGGAGTTCTTCATCATTTTCTTGAGGTCTGAAAGGATCTTTATCCACATTTAATGATCGCACGATCATTGGAATACTCAATGGATGTGCTTTGTCCATGTAAAATCTTTTTAGCACTTTTGCTGTATATGTTGATTGATGAATAAATGTTCCACTCTCCAAATGTTCAATTTGTAAACCAAGGCAAAATTTGGTTTTACCAAAATCCTTGATTTCGAATTCTCTTTTTAAATAATCAATTGTTTCTTGGAGCTCTTCAGAGTTCCAATAAGATTAATATCATCAACATATATAGCTAATATCACAAATTTAGAACCAGCATTTCTTAATAAAAACGCATGGACATACCCGGTCATTTTTAAATCCCGCTTTCAATAAATATTCACTAAGACGTGTAAACCACATGCGCCCGTATTGCTTCAGGCCATATAATGATTTCTCGCAACTTGATGGAGTAATTTTCACGAGGATAATGTTTATATGCTTCGTGCATATGAAATCCTTCGGGATTTTCATGTAAACATCATTTTCTAAATTTCCATACAAGTAAGCAAAGTGACAACATCTAATAGGCGCATATCTATCTTTTCATGTACCGCCAAACCGATAAGATATCGGAGTGTAATAGCATCAACAGAGTTTTATACTCTTTTGGTGTTCGGACCTGCAGTCCGAAGACTTCACGTTTTGCCGCTGCATTTAACTCCGATTGAATCGCATCTTTCCATTGCAGCCAATCTTTTCTATGCCGACATTCATCAACTGATATTGGTTCAGGATCATCATTATCCCGTGTAACATCAAGAGATATATTGTATGCAAATATATTATCAATAACAGCTTTCTATCCGATTCCAACTTCTACCTGAAGTGGTATAATTGATAGAAATTTCAGTGTTACTTTCATCAACTTCTGGTTCTTTGTCATCGTTCTCTCTTGGTCTTTATCATTCTTTTCTTCAATATGATCTTCTCGGATCATTTAATCCTCTTTTCTTTCGAGGATTTTTATCTTTAGAACCAAGAGGTCGGCCACGCTTCCGCATGCTTTTGGCTCACAGCACTATATGTAAAATCTTTTGTTCCGTTGGAACTTCAATTAGAATAGGAGCATTTATAATCGGCATATGCGATTTTGTTACTCTTCTAGAGTCAACAAAAGTGTCTCGGCATTTGATTTGCAATGCTTTACAAATGAATTATCTTTTGAACTTCAAGTTCACACGCGCTTGTATGTGGATCAAGATAATTTAATGATGTTGTCCAATCACGATCTTTCTTGTACTCGTTTCTATTCTCCCCTAATTTAGGGAATAATGATTTCACAAGAGAATAAGAAAAGAAATATAAGAAAATGATGACAAGTAGGAAATGCCAAGAAAAATATCTCCTTTTTTTTTTTTTTCACTCTTCCCTGCACCGACTTTTCCTCTTCCTCTCTTGTCTTTTCTTCTCCTCCGACCCTCTACCTACCATCTACCTCTTCTTCTTCCTCATACATGTATATATATATATATATATATATATGTATCGATATATATATCAGCTTATCGATCATTAGTAAACATCAAAAACAAAAATCACAAAGCGTATATGGAGACTCGTAATTCATTTGAGACATGGTCAAATTTTGACTTAGTTTCTGCAGCAGATGTTGATGTATTTTCATTTCCAAACCAACCGCTTCGCCTAATTCGAACACGTAAGATTTTGATATGTTTTCCTTTCCAAACCAACCGCTTCGCCTAATTCGAACGCAGTAAGATTTTGATATGTTTTCCTTTTCAAACCAACCGCTTCGTCTAATTCGAACGCAGAAGATTTTGATATGTTTTCCTTTCCAAACCAACCACTTCCTCCTAATTTCGTGTGAGATACCTTTGATGGCTTCCATTTGTTTTTAGTGTGCTTGATAATGAAATTAAACTCTCTTTTGGTTTGTTTTTTTATGTAAATCAATGGAAGTTTTGAACATACCGCTTTGGACCAAGTTGATCCGCTCCTACAAGAGACTCGCTTTTGATACTCGTTCCTCTTGATACTATTCCTTTGAATGAGGATATGCTTGTGCATGATCCTTTCTACTCTCTAATGGATTTTGAACAAAGCCGTAATATGTTTCCAGTGTTATTATACATTTAAACATGGATTTTGAATGGTATTACCTTTATCGATATTATTTTCTTTTTCTAGGAGAAATAATGAGTGGTCTTGGCAATGAAGTCGGAGTAAGTACTCATGAAATGCATAATATCGAAGTTCAAGATATTATTGCAGTACAAAATTCCCGGGGAGAAGAAGATGATTAAGAGGCAGAGAGAGAAGAAGGGCAATAACTCTCAAACACTATCAAGAGAAACAATTTCGCAGTACTTTTACCTACCAATCATGAGCGCAGCCAAAGAACTGAATATTGGCATAACCCGTCTCAAGAAAAGATGTAGGGAGTTAGGAATTCGTCGATGGCCTCACAGAAATTGGTGAGCTTGGAGACCATAATCAAGAATGTTCAGGTTCTCTCTCATACATACTTATAATTTGTAAGTATGAAACTATGAAAGATTTATAAGTAAATAACCGATGATATCACTTCGATTTACAGGATATGCAAAATAAAGAAGAAGGAGGACATATGGCTGAGAAGAAATTACAAGAAGCCATTGCGATACTGGAATGTGAAAAACAGTTGGTGGAAGAAAGTCCTAATACGCAGTTAGAGGACCAAACACAGAAATTGAGACAAGCATGCTTCAAGGCCAAATATAATAAGAAATATAATAAACTTAAGGAGATCATAAAATCTCAAGACTCATTTCGCAGTAATTTTACGGCTACTTCTGCTGCTAGTCTCGATGCTGGCTCAAAAGGGAAAGAAAAGGAGGAGGATGTCGAAAAAGAGGAGTTGAAGTCCATAATTACTAATTGTTTGTCGTCCTCTAATGTAAATATTGAAAAAGAACAATTACAAACCTTCATCTTACATTTGTCGACTCAATTACAAAAGAGCAACTATAAGCATGTATCATCAAGTTCATATGAACACTAGTGCTATGAATAAAAGATGTGATGCTTATTATTAATGGAAATATCTTTTTCCCTTATTATCTTTTCTGTTCCACTTCAGGTGGCCAGTATTTCTCTGTGATAAGGGAAATATCGAGTGTGTCCATGACCATAACCACGGCCACTGCCACAACTACGACTATAACGATGGCTTCTACTGGAGCCAACAGCATTCACTTCGGGAGTGCTTGTTGAGCCAGTTCATCTGGCTTCATGATTTCTCAATAATAACTCATGTTAAATTTGTCAATTTGGGATACCATTTTTCTCGATATTGTTACTGCAGGACAATATTCGAGGTATGAAAAGTGGAGAATGTCTTCTCCAATATAACTTCATCAGTAACTTTTTCTCCGCAAAATTTTTAACTAAGATGTAGTTTTATACATCACGGAGTTCACGGTTTTACAATCTTGCAACTTCAGGTGCAACCATTCATACCGTGCAGTGGGTAGTACGACCATCTTCAGGTGGTCAAATCTTTCTTTTTATCCACATGACATATGGATCTCCTTTTTTTTAGCATTTAGATGCATTTTTGTATGACATATAAATTTTTTTTCAGAAATATCAAGGGCTACAAATTCGAATTTAGCGAGATCAATAAATGCGTACTGTCTTCCGGCTTTAATAACGAGCAGAGACTCGTGCTGATAACGTGTTATAAAATTAGGGTAGTGTTAGAATAAAATCTACACACTACACACTAAGAAAATTCTAACTATTCTTTGCACAAGAATTTCTCTTCAAACTTCTCTCTTTCTTTCTCTCACAATTCTTTCTCTAATCTTTCTTTCACTAATCTTTCTTTCACAAAATGATGGTGTATTACAAGCTTAGAGAATAGCTCTATTTATAGAGCTCTAATTAGTGAAATACATCATGGCATACATCATCTTCAATTAATGGTGTCTCCACTAAATGGTGGACATCCATAAAAATCTTCTAATAATTCACATAAATCCATAATTAGTGGAGCCTCCACTAATTAATGGAGATTCCAATAATTCATAACAATATCAATTTTCTAGTGTATTAAAAAAGATAATTTTACTTATATTTTACATAAAAAGCTCCTTCATATTCTTATGCATAATATTTTATATTATGATTTTGTACCGTAACATATCGAATGAGTCCATCTTTTAGTGAATTTGATTCTTTCAAACTAAAAAATTACGTATTCATACTTGTATTGCATTCGAAATCTACTGCGTTTCTAGTAACTATTGAAAGAATGAGAAAGCTCAAACTACAAACCAAAACGAAACGGAGAAAATGTTCCAATTTCAGCCAGCAATCAACCCCTCTTTCCTCTCTTCTTGTTATGACATGATGCTACGGATGAATCACGGAAAGGCCTTGTAGGTGCAGCCGGCAGGAGAATCCAAATGCAAATGCCCGCACAGATTGGATGACAATCCTAGCCATTATTCTCAATCATGTTATCAGCAATTGCGAGAGTGCCTATGGATGATATCTGCATCCCAAAAGGTATGAACATGGAAAAATAAAACATACCTCAGAATAGTACCTGCTCTACTCAGATACTCTGTAATCCATTGAGCATCTCTTCTTGCTGAATCTACTCCTTAAAAGCTCTTACAAACATTTACTAAGTCTTTTTGGTCCACAATCCTGTAGACCTCCAATGAAGTAAATAAAGAAAAAGATTACTAAAGAAAAAGCAGCTCTTTGCACTGTAGATATATTAAATATTCACTACAAGTTGTAGCTTATGGTAGTTAATCGCCTATACTGATTCAAATAGACAAAGGAAAACTAAAGAGGAGAACGTATCCAGTTTGTACATACATAGAGACGTGTGACAGCCGAAACTACAAGATTTTTAGATGAAAATCACACAATTGATTTTACAGAGGAGGAAAACAATGCAAAGGGAGATGCAGAAATTCTTATTTACTCTGCTGCACCTTGGTTCATTCAGATGGTAACAAATGGTGATATTCAATTCGATACTTGACATCGGAGGTCATCGGTAGACGCAAAAGCAAGGATATTTCATGTAGTTAATAGTGAATAAGTTAACCAAAGGTCTCTCACAAAATCACCTTTCTTCTCCAAAAACTATCAACACGATCTTTTCTCATTAAAGATTTCTCCGCCTTGTTTGACTTCTTGGACTTTTTTTAACCCGACTATCTAAGCTGTTTCTAGAAATTTGGGGAAGGTCAGAATGCAGTTCAAATGCATCTGTTGAAACAGCTTCAGCTGCTTTTGTTCTTGTTTTCAGTGTTTACTGATGCTTTTTCAGTACCATTTGTGGCTGGCTTTGATTTGTTAAGACTCAATACAAACTTTTTCAAATGCTTTATATACTCTGGATAAAGTTCCAGATTGCAGTGCCCACCCCCATTTACCCATACGGGTTCATACTTTTGTTTGCAAAGCTCCCAAAGCTGCTTTCCATGGGAAGAATCAACAACTTCATCTGCCGTACCCTAAACATCAAAATGAATATTGTAAAGGATGTGTTTATTGAAGCTAATCAAATTTAAACAGAAAATCAGATATTGTATGGATCAAAGGAAAATGCATGAAACTCTTCTATTTTTCCCTACAAAAGGTGTCTGTTTATAAGGAAAGCAGTGGGATAAATTTTCCTGCATTTTGTGTCCTGTAAAATTTGCAGAATTCTGAGGGGAATTTTGTCTACTAAATTACTTTTGTAAAAGACCAAAGCGTATATATAATATGATTTGTTTATAACATAAGTTATACTATAAAATAATGAATATAATTCAATTTTTTTCCAATAATTGAGTATTTATTATTTTTTAAATGTAAACTAGATTCATATTTTGATCACCCACCCAATACAAACACCACCAACACTACAAAAAAAATGCTATTTGTGACGGCCAAATCCGTCGCAAATCAAGTGCTGCAACGGATTAGGCCGTCGCAAATAAGAGCGTCGTAAACAGCGACAGAAAAATAAATCTGTCGCAAATAGCGACGGCCAAATCTCTAGTCAACCAAATTACATTTTACTACGAATTTACGACGGAATAATTGAACAATAAAATAAAATGTGAAAAAAAATCCGTCGCAAAATCGTAGCAAGTTGCGACGAATTTGAAACGGAATATTTTCATGGATAAAAATAAACTGGAAAAATATCCGTCGCAAATCCGTAGCAGATTGTGACGGATTTGCGACGGATAATATACAATGGAAAATAATTCCGTCGCAAATCCCTAGCAAAGAGCTACGGATTTGCAACGGCATAATTACATATTTAAAATAAACGAAAAAATATCTGTCGCAAATCCGTTACAACTTAAGAGGGATTTTTCAAAATTAAAATAAATGTGGAAGAAGCCGTCGCAAATCTGTAGCAATTGGCTACGGATTTGCGACGGATTAATTACAATGTAAAAAAATAAAAAAATCCGTTGCAAATCCATAGCAAGTTGCTACGGATTTGCGACGGAATAATTGCAATAAAAAATTAAAAAAAATTCGTCGCAAATCCGTAGCATCGCAAATCCATAGCAACTTGCTATGGATTTGCGACGGAATAATTACAATGGAAAAAAATTAAAAAATTCGTCGCAAATCTGTAGCACGTCACAAATCTGTAGCAAGTTATTACGGATTTGCGACGGAATAATTGCAATTTCAAAAAAATAAAAAAAAATCGTCGCAAATCCGTAGCAACTTGTGACAAATATTTGTCAAAATTAATTTTAAATAAATTAATTTTAGAAAACCTGTGACAAATATTTAAGCAATTTTTCTCATAAATATCAAATCTGTAATGTAAAACTAATAAAACAAATAAAATCTAATAAAACGAATAAAATTTCGAAACCAATAATAAATTGCAATCCAAATCATAAAGTAAAACTACAATAATCCAAACATGTGTATACACATAAGTATCACAATAGATAAATAATGTTCAGAATACAATCATGTAGCTAAAGGATTAGGAGCACTAACTGAAGGAGGAGCGGGAGGACCATCAAACCCAGTACTAGGACCGGAGTGATGATTAGGTGGGGAAACAAATAAATCATCGTCATCGTCTTCGTCCTCATCCTCATCCATGTCCTCGTCCTCAAATACCGAAGGCAGCCGTAGCATAGCAACCCCCATCTTCTCAAACATAACTGCCATCCAAGAAGTGATTCTCGTAACTTTATATTCAAAATTCTTTTTAATCCTCTCCTCACGACGCTTGTACTTATCCTCGCGACTCCTCTTTCGATGCCTCCATCGATCCTCAACCTCCTGAATCCTCTGTTGAATCCTAATCTCAACTATCTGGTTAACATCAATAGGAGTGGATGAAGATGATCCTAATAAATGAGACGTATGCATCTGCTCCTTAATGCGAGTAGCCTCTGATCCCAATCCGTAGACACGACCCTTGTTGAATCCGTCAGCTGCCTCAATGATAATGGCCTTGTCATTTGGCATAGCAACGGAGTCGACGAACCCGCTAGACTCCATTTGAGAGTAGCACTCCTTTGTGACATTTGCCTCCTCCTAAAATAACGTGAGTTTATAAAAATTAAAAGAAGACCTATTACAATAAGTAATGTAAAAATAAATTATTTTTACCAATATCTTCTGCGGACGCTCGCCCACAAACTGACCTTGTATTTCCCCGTTCTAGAACATATGTAGTTTTTTTAACATGTTTAGATAGCTAAATGTGTCACATTCACGTCTCCTCTGTAGTTAAATTAATAGAAAAAAATATTATTTCGAATGCGAGTGCATGATTCTGACAATTTTGAAATATACAAAAGTTAATAAAATTGAATTTACCATGCGTCCCTCATGCTCAATGAAACAGATGGAACCTCCTGTGTGAGTGACACCGGTACAAGACCGATTTTGCTTTGCAGACTGCACGACTCGTTGATATTTAGGATTCAACCAATGTTTGTTCATCTCCGACCAATTAGTTGGATCAATCCAAGTTGGACATGAATTAGCAAGCGTGCTCTTTCGGGTCTTCGACAAAGTATCGGAAAGCCTTTTTGCACACTTCCTTTTCCGATTTTTCCGTATCTGGGGACCATGCTCAAGAGCCCAACAAAATAACTTCTACAAGTATAGTAAACCATCGCCGTTAAAGTTTAAATTAACAGTTTAAAGTAAATTTGTTTGCAAATATAACAAATGACACCTGAGCATATAAGTTTCAATAACATATACATGAGATTAAATTTGTAAGAAAGTAAAAGAAACATACTCCCCACTCCTTGAACCACATGTCCCGAACGTGTATCGGGACATGTGAGTATGTAGCGTACGAACCATTGAATTGTTTCTTGAATATGCCTTGAATCTCTCTCACACATTTATCTGAACCAGCAAACCTATTTTGTATAACCAAAAAAGAAAGTAATATGATTATTAAAGAAGATATACTGAATTGGAAATCAATCAATAATTATAAATTACACACCCATCTCCTCGAGGAATAATCATAGGTCGGCCGTCTGTGGCCTGTGATCCTATATGGTGTGATGCAGAAGTAGGAACGTCTGCTGAAGAAGCACCTCTTGATTGCGAAGGTGAACCAGAAATCGTTCGTGATACGGAGAGACGCCGTGCGTGTGATGGTGATGAGGTGTCAAGAGGATGGGTATGTTGGTCCGTTCCAGCACCTCCAGAAGATTGTCCATCGCCAGACATTCTAATTTTGAAATAAATTTATTTAAATTTCAAATATATTTGTAATATATATGTAGAACAAGTTATAAATGCAAATTTATAAAAAAAATTGATAGTCTTCCCTATAAAATGGTCATTTTCCAGGCATTAATGCCACATTCAAACATATTCCAAGTATCATCAACACATTAAACACATAAAACATGTACAACAAAACCTGTATCAAAGAACACATTCTCCATAACAAAAAATTAACTTCCAATAGATAAACTGGAATATGTAGAAACTTGGCCATTTATACAACTTGAGAAAGAAAATGTTTGTTATTTTTGTTTTCTTTCAAAATGGCTTCATTCTTGCACATAAGTCTGTAACCTTTTCTAAGCATTTTGAAGGGCGAGTGCATGATTCTTCCTTTGTCAATGGATCAAAGCCATTAGATAATGAAATGCGTGTTCTTTTATACAGGTTTTATACCCTAACAAAGAAGACATCTATAATAAAAAGTCAATGTCAACAATAACAATTAACTTAAGGGTAATACCCATTACTCAGGAAGAGTGATCACCCATCACTCACGGGGAATGATCACCCATCATTCATAGGGAGTGATCACCTATCACTCACGGGGATCCAGTTCATATATTAGACAAAAAAAAATATACCTTTGGAAAAGCAAAGAACACCTGTTGAGCTAAAAATAATTAGCATTAACTCATGCTTAATTGTATTTTTTTTTAAAAAAAAGTATACCTGTGGAAAGGCAAAGAACACATGTGGAAAAGAAAATAGTTAGAGTCTCCCCTAACACTTAACTATATTTTAAAAAAAAAAGAAAAGGAAGCATACCTATGGAAAGGCAAAGAACACCTGTGGAAAAGAAAATAATTAGCATTGACTCATACTTAACTATATTTAAGCTAATAAAAAGGACAAAAAATGGTATAATAATTGATCATCCAATAAATTAGTAAAATATGAAATTTTAACATAGACTATTGATCAACAATATAAGCAACCATCATGAATTATTTAAAATTTACATCACAAACGTATTATAAATGTACTTTAATCACTCGAGTCATCCTCTGATATATATTCTTCTTCTTCCATCTCTGTCCTGCTATCTGTATTCCAGTTACATTCGTCTTCGTCTTTATCCTCATCTTTGAGTTCATTTGTATCCCTAAGTAATCATTCTTCTTGAACATCCAACAAATCACTTGTGCCCGTTTCATGAGCTAAGGGACCAAGATCAACAACTAAGGAAATGCTCATTGCATTGTGAATATCCACCTCTTCTTGGTAAGCTTTATCAATCACAGGTGCATCAATCGCATGTCGAGCTTTTACTTTATACACAGCTAACCAATCAGATCTTGGTCTTTTGCATCCTGGATATGAGGCATAGTACACCTGAGATGCCCGTTGAGCTAATACAAACGGACCATATTTTGGATAGCTCCTCTTGCAATTAATATCAACAATCTTATACTCCTTATGTATTCTAACACCGCGATTTGTTGTTTGATCAAACCAATCACATTTAAAAAGGACAACTTTTTGTGATGGATTACCAGGAAATTCTACTTCAACAATCTCTTTAAGAACCCCATAATAATCACTCACTACTGAGTCCTTTTCACCCCCCCTTAACACAAACTCCAGAATTCACTGTTTTCTTTCCTTCGGCGTGTTCGTGGGTGTGAAATCTATAGCCATTAATAATGTACCCAGTATATGTTTTTACTTTTCTCGAAGGTCCCCAAGCAAGATTCTTCAAACATATATTTGACACATGGTTTTGTGAATCATTCACCTATAAAGCATATGAAATGTTCAGGTGGACATACATTAACTAACAACATATGTTTACGTGTAAAGAAATTTAACTGATTTTTTAAGAGCATGCATAATCTGTAAATCATCCTACGAACTCATTCTCTATCCTTCTTTGTACATCTAATTTCGAAATGTTTGGGATTGAAGATTGTAAACAAGACGTGAACTCACTGTAGAAAAGAAAATGACACAATTAGCAATGGATCTTACTTCTAATATCAACCAAAGGGGCAAGCATCTCACCTAATATATGGTTGGACCTCTTCACAGTTAAGTAATATATAATTTCTTGTCACTTTGTATTCTTCATGAGAGAGGAATCGGTTTTGAATATTTCCTAATATCTTCTCATAAATATTGCATATTGACAACGAAGCTTCATCTACTTCTCGCCTGACTACACCTTCATCATTGCGAGCCATGGATACATGTTTTGTTCGCACATGTGCCTCAAAATAATAGGAGAAGAATGTAGATGTTTCCTCAACAAGATAAGCATTGTAAATTGACCCTTCTACTCGTGCCTTGTTTTTCACCTTTTTCACCTTTAACTTTAAACGAAACAAAAACTTGGCATAATTCGAAGTATGATAATAAGTATTATGCAATGACTACAGCTAACCGTAGCATAATTTGGAAAATGACAACTATCTCTCAAAAGAATACATCTATCTATATTGTACAGGACCACAAACCCTTGCTTTGTAAGGCAAATGAACCAAGAGATGTTCCATAACATCGAAAAAACCTGGAGGAAAAATCTTCTCTAACTTACATAGAAGAACCGGTATCTCTTGCTCCAACTTCATCATATGAGATACAGACAATTTAGGAGCACAAATGTCCCGAAAAACAGACTTAATTCTGTCAAAATTCTCCAAACATTAGCTGGAAGGAATTCTCTAAAGGCAATCGGAAGTAATCTTTCCATGAAGATGTGACAATCATGGCTTTTCATGTCGGACAGCTTCAATTCATTAAAATCAACACATCTACAAAGATTCGATGCGTATCCATCTGGAAGAGTTAATCCTTTCAACCACTCAAGCAACATTTTCTTTTATTCTACCGTCAACGTGTATTATGCTTTAGATATTGCTATCCTGCCTTCTCCGACGTTACACACATGTAGTTCTGGCCTATTGCAATATACTTCAACGTCACGACGGGCCTTCAGATTGTCTTTAGTCTTGCCCTTCACATCCATAACTGTATTGAAGACATTATCGAACACATTCTTTTTATTATGCATTACGTCAACATTATGACGAACCAAATGCATTCGCCAATAGGGCAAATTCCAAAAAATACTCCGTTTAGCCCAATTATGACTCACATATCTACCTTTCGATCTCCCAAGTTCTCTTCCCGACTCTGTTATTTTCGAATACTGACAAACACTGCTCCACAAGTCATCCCCAGTGGGACGTAGAATAGGTTGTAACATATCAGATCTCTTATCTCTCTTAAATGATGTTGTATCCCGTCAAAATGGGTGATCCATGGGTAAGAAGCGGCGGTGGCAGTCAAACCATGAGTGTTTACCACCATGTTGTAGATGAAAAGACTTTGACCTCTCCATACAAATGGACACGCTAATCTTCCAGCTGTGCTCCATCCACTCATCATTCCATAGGCAGGAAAGTCGTTAATAGTCCACATTAGTGCAGCACATATCTAGAAGTTTTGTTTCTTTGCTATGTCATATGTAGCAACACCTTCAGTCCACAAATGATTCAATTCTTCTATTAATGGTTGAAGATAAACATCAATTTTATGTTTCGGATTCTTTGGTCCCTGTACAATGATTATTAAAAACCTCACAGGATCTTTCATGCACAACCATGGTGGAAGGTTATAAGAAGTGACAATAACTGGCCAACATGAATACTGCTTTCCTGACATGCCAAACGGCGAGAAACCATCAGTACAAAGTCCCAATCTCACATTTTGAACTTCCTTTGCAAAATCTAGATGAATCCGGTCAAAGTGTTGCCAAGGTTCGCCATCTCTCGGATGGCTCATGTTTCCATCTTCAACCTTAGCCTTTGCATGCCAACTCCTGTGTTCAGCTGTAGTTTTAGATACATACAACCTCCTGTAGCCTTGGTGTAATCGGGAAGTAGTACATTTTTTTTATAGGGATCTCGAGCCTAACCCTTTTTTTTTCCGGCATTTTCTAGGCACGTACCGAGCATGTCTGCAAATTTTGCATTCTTTCAAATTGATATCATTCTTCCAATAAAGCATGCATCCATTACTGCATACATCTATCTTTTGAATAGGCAACCCCAACCCAGATACTAACTTCTTCATTTGATAAAAGTCATCAGGTATCTTGTTGCTACTTGGAACCACCTCTTTCATAAGCTGCACAACTTAGTTAAAAGCTTTATCAGATACTTTATTTTCAGACTTAACATTTAGTAGCCTTGAAACTAACGAAAGCACCGAGTGGTTCGTACACCCTTCCCATATGGGAGTGTCTACTGCCCCTAACATATCATAAAACTTATGCACTTCCGTGTTAGGAGGTTCTTCAACTTGCTCATCCGACGGTCTTTCCAAATTAAAATTAGGACCCACCGCATTAATGATCATTTCCAGATACGGATTTCTAGAACCTGAATCAACTTGAACTGTACTAGATATTGAGGTAGACATGCTTTGATTTACATAGTAAGGTTCACCGTGACAAATCCACCGATGGTAGTTGCTAACAAACTCATATCTGTACAAATAGATCTCAACTTGGTCCGGAGAGTCAAATTTCATGTTCTTGCATTTTGTGCAAGGACATCTGATTTTACCAGACTTAGAATTTGATAAAGCGAACGCAATAAATCCCTGCACCCCCTGCTCAAATTCAGTAGTAAACCCTTTACCGGGCAATCGCCTTCTATACATCCAACCACGATCTTCCATCTATATATTCAACATATTATGCGACAAAAAGGTTTAACTGTGAGTTTATGCATGTACGCAATAAAAGGTTTAGGAAAGCTTAAGTGTAATAATCTTCATGTTACTTTAAACAACAATTATAATACCTGAATAGCCAACTATATGTTTCATGAAATACTTTTTTAATAATTTATATATACTTCTTTATCGTGCATCATATGTGGGCTTGTGATGGCGAACCATCGTCGCAAAACACCAATCGGTTTCCCAATCATGTTTATATAGACATCCAATATACTTAGCACAGAATTAAAACTATTAACTTCTCTGACAATACCTCAATAAGCAACTAGATTTAAACCATGAAGCATCAACCAACTCAGCCACCAACTAACAATCAAAATTAATGTTAAACCAACAACCATAAACACAACCACCAGTACAAAATTCATTAGAAATTTCGGCAGAATTTCCTCTATATACTAGACGTTTCTAGGCACCAAGCCACTGAGGGGCAGAAAACAGAGGAAGCATGCACCAATGAAAAGAGGGAAAAAACGCAAGCCTTAAAGGCCACACGGAAGCGTAAAGATCATACATTTGCGTGCTTTAAGCCTACTAGGTTGAATAGGAGTGACTTGAACGACAGGAATCGCTTCACCTTGCCCACTTGAAGAAACTTCCAGTTGAAAACCCGCTAGCCTCCTACTTCGCATTGTTTGCATGAACGCCAAGTCTTTCAGCTCTCAGAATATACCACAACCCAACCTCTAGTCGGTGAATACAACGGTGAAGAGGAACGGTCTCAAAACTCCTTGGTTCTCTTGCTATTGATTAGCAAAGCTCCAAGAAGAAGACACAGAGAATGAAGGAGACCTTTGACAGAGAGAGCTGCATGAGTTTTTCTTAGGCTAGGGAGATAAGGGTTTTTTTCTTTTTCCAGAGACTTGTTTATTAGTCAGCCAAAACTAGGTCTCTTATTATCTGATAAACATATCCCCGGGATATCATATTTCAAACACCCGAATGTTATCCTGAGAATAAGTTTGGCTTAACCCTAAACTCTTCTTAATCGTATCTAGAAAAAACCCTACGGTCCAAGCTATTGAGCAGAAATAATATTTATTATTTCTCTTGGACCCAAAAGGCCCAAAATAATAAACATTAATTATTTATTTTCTGGATTTATATAAATAACCCAATAAATAATTAATGAGCCCAAATGAACCAAAATAATTAATCTTTAATTATTTATTTCTTGGGCTTATATAAATAACCCAATAAATAATTAAGTATTAATTATTTCCGTAATTTAAGCCCAGGTTAGTTTCCTAATTATTCATACTGGACCTAGGCCCTAAATAATTAATTAACCAATTAAACCAGATAATTAATTTCTCTCAACTCCTATTTTTATTTTATTTATTTTATTCCAGTCTAATAATAAATTAGACATCCTGAATAAAACAAAATAAAATAAAATCCTCTTGAACTGAGACCAATTCCTCAACCCAAAATTAGTTAGGACTTACGGGCTATTCCGAGGACCAAAAAGACATATCTCCTTGGCTGCTAAAATGACCAAAATACCCCTGCTATATAAATAGCTGTATTTTGCATTTTAAATATTTTCTAATATCACCATAAGGAAATATTGACCCCAAGAACAATGTTGCATTAGCAAAGTCTCCGACCTACAGGTGAAATGACTAAAATACCCCTCTACACATCGCCGTACATTTAGAGAGGAAGAAGTGTACTAACACCCCTCTAAATGATATCTACCATCCTTAGACTTCTAGTCCAATGATCCACGAGTTCCTGGAGTGTTTCCGCTTTCCAACGGAGCTACCCTAAAGCAAACATTCAAGTCATGTTTCCCAAGGCCCTGAACATTTTAGACATTCGGACAACCACAAGGGGCAATATAGTGCAAAAACTTTCTTGTACAAGTTTGTCTTAACTAACTAGTTACATATACCCAATACACAAGTATATTGGTTCTACTATAGAACCTCAACTATAGCATATCAAAGCATATGCTTCCAACTTCGTCAGACCGCCAGCTCATACTCAAGTTGTAGAGTACTAGTCCACGCTATAGCGGTAGTAGTCTAGGTTTCTATCATATAGTACTTTTAGAAACCACTACTACAGGTCCTGTCCTACGTATTCGAAATACGCTTATATCATAAAGTGAGTGGACTACTCACTGGCTAAAGGTAAGTCATTCCCCTTTTAGAATTCATAACATAATAACCTAAACATGATGAGATTCACATCTCATCAATAGGTTAAGAACAACTATTTATGTGTTAAATAACCCGTGATCCATACCTTACTGTGAAATACCACCATTCACATGGATCACTTATTTAAACATAATGGGTCTGTTCCAAACGAAAATTGTACACAAACAAAAAGTAAATTCACAAACAAGACACATTCGATTTTACAACAAAAACCTAGTCTAAGAGGGCATACAATCCAACAATCACCACAAAATCAACAACATTAAAAAAAAATATTAACTGTCAAAACAGTTATTCAATATGACTAATGTAAGGGTAATCACCCATTACCTATGGGGAATGATCACCCATCACTTACGAGGAATGATAACCCATCACTCACGGAGATTCATTCATATAAGTTTTAAAAAAAAAAGAAAAAAAAAGATGCAGTTGGTATCTGTTGGTAGCCAACTTACCATTAACAAATAGTAAGTACTAATTATTGATATGCAATATACTACTAAACGTTAAATAGTAATTATTATCAAATAATTTTATATTAAAAAATATTAGTAGTAATGCTAATATAATATTGAAAATAATTTTTTGCCCCCCTAATATTTAATAAATAGCAATTCCAATAAACAATCAATAATAATATTAGATAAACATATGAATAAAAGTATTAATATTATGGAATAGAAGTTTTATTAGTCAACAAGTAATAAGAACTAATAATTATCATAGTAGTAAATACTATTAATAGTGAGCATAGTAGTTAACAATCAACAAAATTCACTGCTTGTAATATACATCACATACCACATAAAAAATTCACTACTAAGCACATAAACATGTCCTATATCACGTTGAACTACTTATTATACCAAATATATCTCCACATTACAATTTTTATCCCATCCTTGTACGAAAACAAACCAATGTAATATATTCTTCCATTCTCCATCACAAAATATCACCTGCTACTAGCGTTCTAAAAATCAAAGACGATGTAAGAGTTTAAAAAAAGAATGATATTTACTTGTTTTGGAGACTGATGTTGAATGATGACTAAGGCCTCTGATATGCTATGAGGATTCAACCTTAGTCTCCTCTGGTTGAATTTCTTGATTCTCTAATTCGTGGAGAATGCTCCAAATTTGGAGTGTGAAGAAGAAGGTTTTAAGTGTTGTGGGCAAAAATTGAAAATAATATAGGAGAAGGGGGGTTGTCGGCAGATGGGGTGGAGGGGGAACGGAGAAGGGGGCCGGGGGTGGTTGGCGAGAAGGCGGAGAGGGGGGGGAGAAGGGGGCCGGGGTGGAGAGGGGATAGCTGCGAGGATGGGGGGAGAGCCGGCCGGTCGATCGCGGGGGAGGGGAGAGAGCTGGCCGGGGGGAGAGGGGGAGGGGAGACAGCCGGGGGTGGGGGTTGCACGGGCAGGGGGCGGCGGGTGGTGGGGGGTAGTGCTGGCGAGGGGTGGCGGCAGGAAGAGAGGTGGCTGCAGGGGAGGGTGGTGCGCGGTGAACTTGCAGATCTGGGTAGGGGAGGGAAGAAGGAGGGAGGGGGAAGAAGAAAAGTGATTGAAAATTTATTTTATTTTTTTTTTGGGTAGATTATCTTAAAAAATTGGAAAAAAATTTAATAAAATGTCACGAATTTGTCAGGAATTAATAGTAATTTTATGATTTCGTGACAAATAATCACAGATTAACCACGGAATACACAACACAAATTAGTATATTTATATTCAATATAAAATTATATTATTCAAAATAAAAAATATATTGTTGTATATTTATATACTATCTTTTTTATTAAATGATTTTTACATATATATGTATATATATAAATAAATATATGCATAAATTCATACACAATATAACCCATACACACATATACAAATATAATCACAAATATATATGAACAAATGTATATGTATGTGTGTGTGTGTATATAAATATATGTATGTATGTACATGAATATGTGTGTGTGTGTGTGTGTGTGTGTGTGTGATATATATATATATATATATATATATATATATATATATATATATTAATAAAGCTTTCTTAATAATTAATGAAACTCCGTATTACTCAATTTGTAAAATTATTTATAAAGAACATGTAAGAATATTTTATACAATAAGCAATATTAGTAAGAAAATCATGGACATATTCTATGATAAGAACACTCATGTGTATATAGTATACAAAATTATACAAAACAAGGTAACTTTAAATGTTTTAAATTAAAATTATTTACCGTGATAATTTTTTTTAAACTTCATTTTATAGAAAACACTAATCCGTCGCAAATCCGTCGCAACTTTAAAGAAAACACCAATTTGTCGCAAATCCGTCTCTAATTTTACGACGGATTAGCTAGAGCAATTTTTTAAATTTTTTTTAAAAATAATTTCCGTCACAAATCCGTCTCTAATTTTGCGATGAATTTGCAACGGAATCTCTAAATTCGTCGCAAATAATTTTCGTCGAAAATCCCTCGCTAATTTTGCGACGAATTAGCTAGAGCATTTTTTTAAAATTTTTTTACTAAAAAATAATTTCCGTCGCTAATTTTGCTACAGATTAGCTAGAGCATTTTTTAAAAATTTTTTTCTTCAAATTTTTTATTAAAAAAATAATTTTCGTTGCTAATTTTGAGACGAATTTGCGACAGAATATCTAAATCCGTCGCTAATTTTGAGATGGATTTGCGACGGAATTTCTAAATCCGTCGCAAATAACACTACAAGAAAATTGTGAATTTGCCACGGAATTGTGATGGAAATAGTAGCAAATAACAATGCAAATATATTTCGTCGCAAATCGGTAGCAAAAAAAGGCGCCAAAAAATTATGCCAAATATTAGCCACCGATTTGCGATGAAAACATTTTCGTGGCAAAATTATGTCAAACATTAGCCACGGAATCACAAAATAGTGATAAAAAGAAAGGGTTAAATATTTGTTGTATTTTCCGTGGTAAATCCGTGGCTATTTGCCACGAAATTACAAAATTGTCACTAATTCGTGGCAAATCCGTAGCAGATTGCCACAGATTTGCGACGGTATTTTTTTATTCTAATTTATTAATTATATTAGTTTGTATTAATTTTTGTTCTATGCATTTTAAATAACAACGATAAAATATTTTGTAAGTATCTTAATTTATTTATTTTCTAATGTGTTCATTCTTGAAATAAAATTGAAAATAAGATGTATTTTTTTTTTAGTATCAAAATATACGTTTGTATTAAAATTATAAATTTTAAAGAAACAATATAATTTTATTTTATTTCGACTGTAAAGGTCATTAAAAATTATTTTGAAGAACTACATTATCATTGAGAATACACCAAAAAAATATGTTACGTAAAGTAATGATAAAAAGAAATGACTAAATTCTTGTTGTGTGTTCCGTGACAAATCCATGGCTATTTGCCACATAATCATTAAATTGCCACTAATCCGTGGCAATTCCGTGGCAGATTGTCACGGATTTGCCACGGAATTTTTTTTCCATTTTTTCTGATTTATTAGTTATATTAGTTAGTATTAATTTTTGTTCCATACCTTTTAAATAATAATGACGAAATATTTTGTAAGTATCTTGATTTATTTATTTTCTAATGCGTTCATTCTTGAAATGAAATTGAAAATAAAATGTATTATTTTTTAGTATCGAAATATACGTTTATATTAAAATTATAAATTTTAAAAAAATGATATAATTTTATTTTATTTCGACTGTAAAAGTCATTGAAATTTATTTTGATGAACTATAGTATCATTGAGAGTACACAAAAAAGTATGTTACGTAAAGTAATAATAAAAAGAAATGACTAAATTCTTGTTGTGTATTCCGTGGCAAATTCGTGGCTATTTGTCATGGATTTGCCACAAAATCACTAAATTGCCACTAATCCATGGCAATTCCGTAGCAGATTGCCACAGAATTTTTCCCCCATTTTTTCTAAGTTATATTAGTTTGCATTAATTTTTATTCCATACTTTTTAAATAACAACGACAAAATATTTTATAAGTATCTTGATTTATTTATTTTCTAATATGTGTATATGAGTGTGTGTATATATTTGTGTTTGTATATGTACTTCAATATGTATGGTGAGTGTGTGTGTGTGTGTGTCTATATATAAATCTCTCTCTCTCTCTCTCTCTCTCTATATATATATATATATATATATATATATATATATATATGTGTGTGTGTGTGTGTGTGTGTTTGTTCATGTATATTTATGATTATGATTGTATATGTGTGTGTGGGTTATATTATGTATCAATTTATGCACATACATATATATATATATATATAAATCATTTAATAAAAAAGATAATATAATTGATATTATATAAAATTTTAAAATTATATAAATATACAACATATTTTTTATGTTGAATATAAATATATAAATTTTTTTGGTATGTTTTGTGATTAATCCGTGATTATTTGTCACGAAATCACAAAAATTACTATTAATCCCTGATAAATTTGTGATAGATTTATCGTGATATTTTTTTTATTTTTTTTCCATTTTTCTGAAATAATCTAAAAAAAAAATCATTTTTTTTCAAACACTTCGAAAATTTCTTCTTCTTAAATTTCCCAATTTCTTCTTCTTCTTCCTATTCCCTCTTCCTCCTATCGCCCTTCCGCCCTGCTGAACCCCGCCGCGTACCCCCCCGCCCGGCCCCTTCACCACCTCCACTTCTCCCCCGCAACCCCTCGCTCCTCCCGCCCCCGGCAGCCCCCCGCTCCTCCCTCCATCCCTTGCCCACTCTCCCCCTCCCCCGCAGCTCCTCCCCCCCTCCCACACAACCCAACGTAGCCCCTTCCCCCTCCTGCCGTCCCTTTCCCGCTCTCCCCCTCCCCCTCCCCCGCAGCCCCTTCCCCCTCGAGTCCCGGCAACGGAAAGTCTTTTTGCCCCACTTCCGCCTTTTCATTTTGTTTCCTACGAAGGTCATAAATGTAATCTGACATACTCTTTACTCCTAGTGCCAAAACCTAACTCCATTTTTAACTTCAGGTCCTCCATCCTCGTGGCGGCACTTCCAGTTTCAGCTCCCTTTCTCGCTCGCAGTTATGGTACTCCCCTCCCTCTCTTCTTGAATTTTCTTTTCACGCGCACTTACTCACGGAAGCACTCTGTTTATGGATATTATTAGCTTATTGTGTGTTTGGAGTTTAAATTCATCTGTGCTGAGTGATTTACCAAATTTTGGGGGGAAAAATGAACAGGCTTCCGAAAAGAAATTGAACAATCCACACAAAAGTACCGATATATGCATCATAAGCATGGCTAGTCGGCGACAACTGCATTAATGTGGTGATCACAGCTCTTTTCCTAGCTATTTAGTTTTGAGACTGATGATTGTATAAATGGGCAGATGTGAGATGCGAGCTCAGGGTAAATTGAATAAAGGAAGCATCTTTACATGACTGGATTAGAAAGTAAATTTGTTAACAATTATTATATTTTTGTTCTTGATTTTAATGTCAATGATTGGTCTAGATATATTTTTGTGGTTTCAATCAATCTGTCTCCTTTTACTTTTGGGCAGTGTTGAGGAAAGAACTTTTAGCGCTTGTTCAGGAATCTGTCTCATTTGTGAACAATCTTTGGTCATTTACAGCAAGAAAAATGGTTTATTAGTCATAAGATTGTAGATTTCGACACGAGGAAAAACCCCTTTGACTTCTTTGAAGTTTCAAGGTGCATACTATAGGACATTACTTTTGTCCTGCTCTTTTTGTTGATGAGCTGGGAAATTTCATTTGCCTGTAGATGGGTTTTTCATGAATGAACAGGATGAGGTATTTTCCGTGTGTCATGCACATGAGGTATTTTCTGTGTCATGCACATGTGGTATTTTCTGCGATGGTAACATTTAATATTCTGATTCACATGTGGTGAGATTGTTAAATTCTCTGCTTAGCTAGTATAAAACAGTAGCAGATTAAGCTTTAGATTGACTGCTTGGGTTCTTTTTTTCTTCATATTAGGCTTTACTCTGCTTTTTAGCTAATTTGAGTTTTGCAGTTAGGACTATTGGATTCTTTTATTTTGAAAATTTGAGCTTGAAGTTGCTTTTTCCTGTTTCCTACTTTAATGGGAAAAAAAAAGTTTTAAATGACTTCTGCTTAGCAATACAGGTTGAATTTAAAGTATATATGGTTAATTATATTATTTTTGAGAATTCTAGATGCTAAGTGAAGCATGGGTCAATTTTTCTCCAATTTTTCTCCACTTTGTAGTACATGCTAAGTGAAGCATATATGATTACCCTTCCATTAGTTCTCAGTATTTTTCTTTTTTTCTCTTTTTTTAACTTATAAGAATGGATATTCGTGCGTGATAGGTTATCATTCTTCGTGAGTGATGGGTGATCATTCCCTATGGGTAATGTGTGATTACCTTTTATTGTTGTAACAGTTAATGTTTTTTTTTTCAAATGTTGTTGATTTTGTGGTGGCTTTGTGCTTAGAAACGTCCAGTATAAAGGGAAAACTTTGTCGATTTTTTTTTTTTTACCATCTTGATACTCCAAATAAGTTGATTACTATTATAAAATTAGGATAGTATTAGAATAAAATCTACATACTACACACTAAGAAAATTCTAACTATTCTTTGCACAAGAATTTTTCTCTTTCTTTTCTCTCACAATTTTCTCTAATCTTTCTTTCACAAAATAATGGTGTATTACAAGTTTAGAGAATAGCTCTATTTATAGAGCTCTAATTAATGGATTACATCATGGCATACATCATCTTCCACTAATCTTAATTAGTGGTGTCTCCACTAAATAGTGGACATCCATAAAAATCATCTATAATAATTCACATAAATCCATAATTAGTGGAGCCTCCACTAATTAATAAAGATTCCAATAATTCATAACACTCCCCCTTGGATGTCCATCCATTACATAAAGAATATGCCTCGTTAAAACCTTACTAGATAAAAACTCAGTGGGAAAAAAAATCTAGTGAAGGAAAAATAGTACACTATTCTATATGTCTGTTTATTACTCCCCCTGATGAGATGATTCCTTTAAATCTTTAAACCGACGCATACCGATTTTATATCTCAACTTTTCAAATATTGCATCGGTAAAGTCTTCGTGAAAATATCTACGAGGTTATCACATGACCGAATTTGTAACACATCAATTTCACCTTTCTTCTGGAGTTCATGAGTAAAGAAAAATTTTGGTGAAATAGGTTTTGTCCGATCTCCTTTAATATATCCTCCTCGTAATTGAGCTATGCAAGCTGCATTGTCTTCATAAAGAGGAGTTGGAATATCTTTGATTGATGATAATCCACAATTTTCTCGGATATAATGAATCATGGATCTTAGCCATACACATTCTCGACTTGCTTCAAGAATGGCTATAATTTCAGCATGATTTGAAGAAGTAGCTGCTATAGATTGTTTCGTAGAACGCCATGATATAGCAAGTATTTCCACATGTAAATAGATAGCCCGTTTGAGAACGTGCTTTATGTGGATAAGATAAATAACCAGTATCTGCATAACCTATCAATGTTGGACTGATTTTATTTGAATAAAATAATCCGAGATCAATTGTACCTTAGAGATATCGAAGGACTTGTTTAATTCTATTCCAATGTCGTCGTGTTGGTGAAGAACTAAATTTTGCTAATAAATTGACAGCAAAAGCAATATCAGGTCGTATATTATTAGCAAGATACATCAACGCACAAATTGCACTGAAATATGGTACTTCAGGACCAAGAAGTTCTTCAATATCTTCTTGAGGTCGAAAATGACCGGACGATCATTGGAATACTCAATGGATGTGCTTTGTCCATGTAAAATCTTTTTAGAACTTTTGCTGTATATGTTGAATAAATGTTCTACTTGTCAAATATTCAATTTGTAAACCAAGGCAAAGTATACTTTTATGACCATCCTTGATGTCGAATAATCAATTGTTTCTTGGAGCTCTTCAGGAGTTCCAATAAGATTAATATCATCAACATATATAGCTAATATCACAAATTTAGAACCAAATTTCTTAATAAAAACACGTGGACATACCTGGTCATTTTTAAATTCTGCTTTCAATAAATATTCACTAAGACGTGTGCACCACATGCGCCCAGATTGCTTCAGGCAATATAAAGATTTCTGCAACTTGATGGAGTAATTTTCACGAGAATAATGTTTATATGCTTCAGGCATATGAAATCCTTTGGGGATTTTCATGTAAACATCATTTTCTAAATTTCCATACAAGTAAGCAGTGACAACATCTAATAGGCGCATATCTATCTTTTCATGTACTACCAAACTGATAATATATCGGAGTGTAATAGCATCAACAACAAGAGAATAAGTTTCATCATAATCAATACCTGGTCTTTGTAAAAAACCTTAGGCTACTAATCGCGCTTTATATCGAACGATTTCACTGTTTTCATTGCGCTTTCGCACAAATATCCATTTGTAGCCAACAGGTTTTACACCTTCTGGTGTTCGGATTGCGAGTTCGAAGACTTCACGTTTTGTCGGTGCATTTAACTCCGATTGAATCGCATCTTTCCATTGCGACCAATCTTTTCTATGCCGACATTCATCAAGCGATATTGGTTCGGGATCATCATTATCTGTGTAACATCAAGAGATATATTGTATGCAAATATATTATCAATAACGGTTTCTATCCGATTCCAACTTCTATCGGAAGTGGTATAATTGATAGAAATTTCGAGTGTTACTTTCATCAACTTACGGTTCTTTGTCATCGAGTTCTCTCTTGGTCTTTATCATTCTTTTCTTCAATATGATCTTCGGATCATTTAATCCTCTTTTCTTTCGAGGATTTTTATCTTTAGAACCAAGAGGTCGGCCACGCTTACAGCGTGTTTTTGACTCAGCGACTATAGGTATAATATTTTGTTCTGCTTGGAACTTCAATTCGAATAGGAGCATTTATAGGCTGGAATATGCGATTTTGTAACTCTTACGGAGTCAACAAAAGCGTCGGCATTTGATTTGCAATGCTTTGCAAATGAATTATCTTTTGAACTTCAAGTTCACATGCGCTTGTGCGTGGATCAAGATAATTTAATGATGTTGTCCAAGCAAGATCCTTTTTATCTTTGTTTTGGTTCTCCCCCTAATTTAGGGAATAATGATTCATCAAAATGACAATCGACAAATCTTCTTTGTGAATACATCTCTGTCGGGGGTTCAACATACACGATAATAGAGGGAGAATCATATCCAACGTATATCCCATTTCTTCTTTGAGGACCCATCTTTGTACGTTGGTTTGGTGCAATTGGAATATATCTGACACACCCAAAAATTCTTAAATGAGCAATATTTGGTTACGACCCAAAAGTCAATTGCAAAGGAGAGAATTTATGATAACTAGGCTGGTCTTATACGTACAAGTGTTGCGGCATGTAGAATAGCATGTCCCCGAGCGAGATGTTGGGAGATTTGTTTTCATTAATAATGGTCTAGCAATTAATTGTAATCGTTTAATCAAAGATTGACAAGACCATTTTGTGTGTGAACATGAGCTACAGGATGTTCAACATTAATCCCAATTGACATGCAATATGCATCAAAAGCATGTGATGAAAATTCACCGACATTATCCAAACGGATATTTTTAATGTGATGGTCAGGAAATTGTGCTCGTAATTTAATTATTTGAGCAAGTAATCTCATAAACGCCAGGTTGCGAGTAGATAATAAACATACATGTGACCATCGGGATGATGCATCAATTAAGACCATAAAATATTTGAGCGGTCCACATGGTGGATCAATAGGTCCACAAATATCTCCAGTGAATCCGTTCGAGAAATGTAGGACTTTCAGCTCCTACTTTTCTTGGTGATGGTTTAACAATTAATTTTCCTAGGGAACATACGGTACATGCGAATTTTTACGATGTTAATATCCTTTTATTTTTTAAAGGATGACCATGTGTATTCTCAATGATTCTTCTCATCATGGTAGATCCAGGATGACCCAACCGGTCATGCCAAATGCTAAAAGTAATAGGATCAGTAAACTTACGGTTTACTAGATGATGAATTTCAATTGTACGTATTTTTACAAAATATAGACCAGGTAGAAAAAGACGGCAGTTTTTCTAATACCGATTTCTTACCCAAATGCATTTGAGTAATAAAAAGATGCTCAATCCCATTTTCCTCATTTGTTTCAACATGATACCCATTTACTGCGGATATCTTTAAAACTCAATAAATTTCTTACGGATTTTGAGGAAAATAGTGCCTTATCAATAATAATTGTTGTTCCTTTAGGCAACAATATACTAGCTCTTCAGGAGCCCTCAATTACATTTGCACTACCGTTTATCGTATAAATATTTATTTCTCCCATTTTGAGATCGAGAAAAATATTTCTCATTTTTTAGTATGGTGTGTGTAGTTCCACTATCAATAATGCATACATCATCATTAATAACGACCATCTGAACACAATATATATATATATATATATATGTAAACGTAAATATTATTAGAATAGAATGAAAATGAAAATACAAAAATATCGAGGTGAGGCTTTAGTTCTTACGGACACTTGCCATCACCAATTAAATGGTCTATCCTACCGATCCGGGTGTTCAAAAAAATCCGATACATCCATATGGGTAATATTGATATTAAGATCTTCAGGATCAATATCGTCATCCTCGACATTATTTATTGGATGTTGAGAAAAATTTGCTTCCACATTTTTATTTTTCAATGAAGCTTGATACAATTCAACTAAATGCTTAGCCGTACTGACAGTTTCGTGACCAATGACCTTTCATGCCACATCTATAACATATATCCTCATGCTTTTCTTCAATTTCTTTTTCTTTTCCCTTATGATCTTTTCTGTTCCACTTGGTGGCTGATATTTCTCACGGTTTGATTATAATTGTGATAAGGGAAATATCGAGCGTGTCTACGACCATAACCACGACCACGGTCACGGCCATGGCCACGACTACGACTATAACGATGGCTTCTGCTGGAGCCAACGGCATTCACTTCAGGAGTCTTTGTAGAGCCGATTGATGCAGCTTCATGATTTCTCAATAATAACTCATTATTTTTCTCTGCAATGAGGAGGCGATAATTAAATCTGTAAATTTTGTATACCCCTTTTCTCGATATTGTTCTTTGCAGGACAATATTCGAGGCATGAAAGGTGGAGAATGTCTTCTCCAACATATCTTCATCAGTCACTTTTTTTCCGCATAATTTTAATTGAGATGTAATTTTATACATTGCGGAGCTATATTCATTCACGGTTTTAAAATCTTGCAACCTCAGGTGCAACCATTCGTACCGTGCAGTAGGTAATACGACCATCTTCAAGTGGTCAAATCTTTCTTTTAAATTTATCCACAGGCCATATGGATCTTTTTCGGTAAGATATTCCATTTTCAAATTTTTATCGAGATGATGACGAATAAAAATCAAAGCTTTAGCCTTGTGTTGTGCAGATGCATTATTATTTGCTTGTATAGTTTCACTAAGGCCTTCAGTATTTAGATGCATTTTTGCATCGAGAACCCATGACATATAATTTTTTCCAGAAATATCAAGTGCTACAAATTCGAGTTTAGCGATGTTAGCCATAGAGATCAATAAATGCGTACCTGTCTTTTGGCTTTGGTAACGGCAGAAACTCGTGCTTAGTCTTCTGGCTTTTGTACCGGTAGAGACTCGTGCTGATAACGTGTTATAAAATTAGGGTAGTATTAGAATAAAATCTACATACTACACACTAAGAAAATTCTAACTATTCTTTGCACAAGAATTTTTCTCTTTCTTTTCTCTCACAATTTTCTTTAATATTTCTTTCACTAATCTTTCTTTCACAAAATAATGGTGTATTACAAGCTTAGAGAATAACTCTATTTATAGAGCTCTAATTAGTGGATTACATCATGGCATACATCATCTTCCACTAATCTTAATTAGTGGTGTCTCCACTAAATGGTGGACATCCATAAAAATCTTCTATAATAATTCACATAAATCAATAATTAGTGGAGCCTCCACTAATTAATAAAGATTCCAATAATTCATAACAATTACCCTTAAGTTTAATTTTATATAATAGATTTTAATGCCTAAACATCTTCTCAATGTAAAGAAAATTTGAGAAACATCATAAACTTGACCTTATCTAACCAAAGCAATTAGACTAACATCTGTCTCTCAAAATTTTTTCCAGATCCCTGAGTTTTCTCTTATCATATTTGGCTTTAAAACATGCTTGTCTTAGCCTCTTTGTTTGATCTTCCAACTTCGCATCAGGGATTTCTTCCATCAACTTATTCTCACATTTCAGTATCTCAATGGCCATTCTCTTCTCAAGTGTGTGTGAGAAAGAACTTGAACAAGTCTTGATTAGGGTCTCCAAGCTCCTAAACTTTCTGTAAGGCCATCTACGAATTCCCGACTCCTTACATATTTTTTTGAGATTGGTTCGGCAAACATTCAGTTTTTTGGCCGCTCGAGTCATTGACATGTAAAAATATTTCGAAATGGTTGCTCTTGATAGTGTCTTGGAGTTCCTAATTGTCTTCTTCTCCACAGGAACTTCGTTTGAAGTGATACCTTCCATAGGCATTTCCTCCATAGTAGCATGTTCATAACTTTCACTGATTCATAACACAACAATCCAAACCAGATGAAGAAGATGAATGAAAACTCCCTTAAAAAAAAAAAAGCTTTAGAAGTATCTCACCTTAAATCAAGAGGAAGTGGTAGGCTCAGAAAGGAGAACATATCAAAATCTTCTTGATTGGAAGCTATTTCAAAATTTGATCACATCTTAAACGAATTACAATTATCCATCAGAGGAACAACATAAAAAATAATCTTTTGAATAGGTTGATCAAATTGGAAATCCAAAGCAGCATGTTCATAACTTTCACTGATTCATAACATAACAAACCAAACCAGATTAAGAAGACAAGTGAAAACTCCATTAAAAAAAAAAAATAGCCTTAAAGGTATCTCACCTTAAATCAAGAGGGAGTGGTAGGCTCGGAAAGGAGAACACATCAAAATCTTCTTGATTGGAAGTTATTTCAAAATTTGATCACATCTCAAACGAATTATAATTATCCATCAGAGGAACAAGATAAAAAATAGTCTCTTGAATAGGTTAATCAAATTGGAAATTCAAAGCAGCATGTTCATAACTTTCATTGATTCAAAACACAACAAACCAAACTAGATGAAGAAGACGAGTGAAAACTCCCTTAAAAAAAAATAGCCTTAAAAGTATCTCACTTAAAATCAAAAGGAAGTGGTAGGCTCAGAAAGGAGAACATATCAAAATCTTCTTGATTGGAAGTTATTTCAAAATTTGACCACATCTCAAACGAATTATAATTATCCATCATAGGAACAGCATAAAAAATAGTCTCTTGAATAGGTTGATCAAATTGAAAATCTAAAACAACATATTCATAACTTTCATTGATTCATAACACAACAAACCAAACCAGATAAAAAAGACGAGTGAAAATTCCCTTAAAAAAAAATAGCCTTAAAAGTATCTCAGATTAAATCAAGAGGAAGTGGTAGGCTCGGAAAGGAGAACACATCAAAATCTTCTTGATTGGAAGCTATTTCAAAATTTGACCACATCTCAAATGAATTACAATTATCCATTAGAGGAACAGTATCAAAACTAATCTGTTGAATAAGTAGTTCAAATTGAAAATCCAAAGCAGCATGTTCATAACTTTGATTGGAAACTATTTCAAAATTTGACCACCTCTCAAATGAATTACAACTATCCATCTTTGTGGTGCTGAATAAGAAATCTTTGTGCTTTTGTGGTTTCCACTAATGCCTAATGATTAAGGGATATATATATCTGTACGGGAAGAGGGGAGGGAGGGCTGAGAAGGAGAGAAAAAGACAAGGAATCATTGACAGAAGAGACAAGGAGAGAAAGAGATAAGGAAGAAGATGAAAGGTTAATTGTTTAGAAAGAGATAAGGAGAGAAAGAGTCAATGAAGAAGGGGAAAAGTCAAATTTTGAGTCTTATCGTGCTTGGAGGTTTTGCTTGTTTCAGTCCAAACTATCTTTATAAGTTGCTTGTTTACTTTGCACAGAGTACTGCAATTATTGTTAACATTGTGGATGACAATTGTGGGTGTATGTTAGATATGTAGTCATTTCTGTGGCTTTTCAAATTGTGTATTTCATTTATTGAATAATTATTGTGACAATTAATGTTTTGTTTTTTTTAATGTTATTGATATTGTGGTGGCTTTGTGCCTAGAAACGTCCAGTATATAGGAAAAATTCTTTCGACTTTTTTTTTCAAGTCATTTTCGTATTGCTTTTCTTTACGTAACTCGTTGATAATGTATTTCCTTTTCTTCTTGCAGTATTTTTTCCTGCGAAACTCAAGTGGCGAAGTAAATTGTGAGGAACACAAAGATATTGGGAAGTTTGCATGTTTTACGAGATTAATGAATGTAGATATAAGGGCTTGTAGATTAGTCAAGTAGTTTTATAGGAAAAGTAGTTGTATACAATTGTGGGTATATGTTAGATATATAGTCAAATGATATGTAGTCAATTGACTTCAGTAATTGACTTCAAATGAGAAAATTGTGTTTTATTATATTTGGTATTGAATGAGTCAATTATATTGTATTTGATAGGAAATTATACGTGTGTAGCGTCAAATTCAAAAAAATTTAAATTTTAATAATCCATGGCAAATTTGTTACAATTTAATATGAAAAAAATAACGTTTTCGTGACAAATTTGTTTCCGTGGCAAATTTATGGCAATTTACTACGGATTTGTCACGGACGGTATCTGCTTGAAAAATATCTATGGCAATTTCGTGACAAATTACCACGGATGGTACCTGCTTGAGAAATGTCCGTGGCAGATTGTCACGGATTTGTTACGGATGGTACTTGCTTGAGAAGCATTCATGACAATCTGTCACGGATTTGTCACGGACTATACTTACTTGAGAAATGTTCGTAATAAATCCGTCGTAAATTGTCACGGATTTGCCACAGACAACTTATATTTCATATTGTTTCCGTGACAAATTTGTCACGGACTGTACTTGCTTGAGAAATAGTCCGTGACAAATTCATGACAGATTGCCATGGATTTGCCACGGACAACCTATATTCCATATTGTTTCCGTGACAAATCTATGGCAATCTACCACGGATTTGCCACGGACCATACCTGCTTGAGAAACAGTCCGTGGCAAATCCGTGGTAGATTTTCACGAATTTATCACGGGCGATACCTGCTTGAGAATCTTCCGTGGCAAATCTGTGACAGATTGCCACGGATTTGTCACGATTTTCTCGCAATCTTTCCCCCCAAATCTGATACCAAGTTGAACAATCTATGGTAAATTGCTACGGAAAATATTTCCGTGGCAAAAAAATACTTAATGACGAAGTTATTTGTCACGGATCCTTTCCGTGGCAGATTCGTGATAAATTCCAGTTTAGTCACGAATTTGTCCGTAGTAAATTGATAGATTTCTTGTAGTGTAATTTCCGTCGCTAATTTTGCGACGGATTTACGAGAGTTGGTCAACTACATTCCTTATCCTTTTTTTCCGTCGGTGAGTCGTCGTAAATTTATGACGAATTTTGTCCGTCGCAAAAATCCGTTACAATTTACTGACTTTCTTATAGTGCAACTAGAACACATGTGGATTGTAATTGTTAATTTGTTACATTTGGGTTGCGCAATTGCTATCTATGTTGGTCCTCAATTTCAACAACACCATTGAATGTTGTAAATCACTCTTCTGTCCCGTTCCGTTCCATTTAATATCTTTATTACTCCCTCCATCTTAAATTATCTATATAATTTAACTGATTATACAGGTATTAAGATAAATAAATTTTTTTAGTTAATTAAATATTTTTTTTACATTTTTATCCTTAAATTTTAATTTATTCTCTCTCTCACGCTCTCTTTGTTAAAAAGTACTCAAATTTCAATTTTTTTTATATATTCCAAATTGCAATTTTCTCATATTATTTAAATAGGATCAATTTATCAGGAAAGAAATTATTTAATATGTTTGAAAATTAAAGAATTATTAAATAGAGATAAATTTGAAATATTAAATCTTAATTTTTAAAAAAACAAATAATTTAGAATGGAACAAATATTCTAGATGATTTTAATAAGATAAATAAAATTTTTTTATAATGATTTATATTCCTCAAAATTAGTTAGTTTTATTATATATTACTTTCATACCTTTACATTTAACATAAAGTATATTGACTTTTTAATATATTATATTTTAATAATTTTTTAACTTTTGGATAAAAATATCTCAAATACTTCCAAGTAATCGTATGTCCAATTTTTTTTCAATAAAATGACATTATCTTTACTGTACAAATCATGACTGCGATTATTGTTTATTCTGTTATGAGTGATGTTCACACAATGTGAACTATTTTCATCAAATTATGACTATTAATCATCATATTATGATTATTGTTTATAATTAGTCATGCAATTTCTATACATAAATTGCGCAACCATGACTGCAGGCCGGACACAAGATCAAAAAATTAAGGGAACTAAAATTTTATTCATGTGTATGAAAGCTAGAAAGGTATAGATGCATAGTGCCAATCGTATTTACGCGGAGACAAAAATAAAAATATTTCAATCTCAATTAGGGATTTAAGTATTTTGGTAAGCTAATAACCTAATAGCATATAATACAATCCTCTAAAACTGTTGGTGTACTTGGATCAGGTCCATATTAGAATTTTCGCTAATAGATGCTAAAAGTTTAGAATTTAGTAAATATAGAAAAAATGAACTAATGTACTTGAGAGAAGCCTAGTAATATAAAATAATATAAATATTCTTTAATCCATAATTTAATATACTACTATTAATATGAATTTTAGAAAAATAAGAAGGGTCTTATATACAAATATGTTATAATTTCTAATTCAATAACCTATTATTAATAGGGAGTTCAAAAAAATGGGTGCCCCTTGGCTTCAATATGCATCCACCCTGCCTAACTCCCTTTTAAGGTTAGAGAAATTTTTAGGTGCACCCATTACACATGCATCGTGCCTAAAACGGTTGTATCACATATAGATAAAATTATGCATAATATTTATTGTACAATTTTTATTACATGTAATACAATCACTTAAAGCATCCGTGTACACTTAAAAATTTTCCTTTTTAAGTGTGTTTCCCTTTCTTTCTTCTCTCTTCCAATGGAGACCTGTCATTGTAGTAATAAAAACTACTATTCCAAAAGCCATGCCTAGAGATACACCTGAATTGGGTTGGAGATTTAGGGCAAAAACTCAATACCACAGTTAGTGGAGATGGTTACATCCTAAAGCTACATGGGACTCGATAGGAGAGTCTCTTTACAGAAACTAACCGCGCTTATATACATTTATACGTTTTCTGTTCAAATTCAGAACTGAAACAATGTGAAGATTTCTAACTGGCAACCAAAAGGAAATGGAGAAAGAGTTCAATTGCAATCAGCAAGGAATCTTTCCTTCCCATTTTACTTGTCATAGCAATGATGTTTCAGATTGATTCTTGCATGGACCTTATAGCTGCAGGAGAATCCAACAAATAAGGCTTAGGAGGGATTTCTAGAGACTGGACACATCCCTCCAGCATCTCTACCACCTTACTCATGGATGGACGGTCAGATGGCTTGGTCTGGATGCACCATAGTCCCACTAATAACATCTTCCTTGCTGCCTCTTCGTCCTCTGCAGTCATGACACCTTCAAATCCAAGGTCCTGTTCGAGCTCAAGACGCTCATACATCCAGTTTGGAAAAAATGTTTCGCTAATTTTCTCCGTGTCAACTTGGATTTTACTTTTTAATCCAACCATTTCAAGAACCATCATTCCATAACTATAAACATCGGATCTGTGAGAGATGCCCCCCAAGCCCCTGAAAAAAACTTCTGGCGCTATGTACCCAGCTGTCCCTCGGGCACCCATCGTGGATAAAACACTCTCTTTCTTCTTGCATAGTTTTGCTAGTCCAAAATCAGATATCTTAGGGCAGAAATCTTTGTCCAGAAGGATGTTCTGAGGTTTTATGTCGAAGTGGACAATTCTTGTGTTGCAACCTTGGTGCAGATATTCCAGTCCCCGAGCAGTGCCCACTGCAATTTTGTATAGTACTTTCCATTCAAGGCGACAATCTGCATCCTGAGACTCCCTCTTAAATATAAACTTGTCTAAGGATCCATTTGACATGAACTCATAGATCAAAGCTCTTTTATTAGCCTTGTAACAGAAGCCTAAAAGACTGACCACATTGACATGCGATGTTCTGCTAATGCTAGCAACTTCATTCATGAATTCGTCTCCATTACCCTTGTTATCCCTCAAAGACTTTGACAGCTACTTCACGACCATCAGATAGCTTACCTTTGTACACAAAACCATAACCACCCTGTCCTAATCGGTGGGCAAATGAATCAGTCATTCTCTTTATTTCTGAAAAGCCGTAGCACTTTGGAGCAATGGATCCACAATTTCTTATGAATGCTTCAACATGCTGGTTGTTTTCCTTGTCCGGCTTCGACCAGATCATTCCTTCAAACGACGGGAACCCTTTGACGAGGTAGTGCATTCCCGCTACTGATAATATCAACCCGACGGTGCCAAACGAAATGCCTGCAAAAATTTTGCAGTAATTCTGCACTATTAAATTAGTTTAACAGATTCTTGGAGGCTATAGATGAGTGCAAGATTCTATACAAACTCATGATCTCTTAGTTTTCTACTTTTCTTTCATGTCCTATGTTATACAAAGCATGTATAGGTTTTGAAGGCTTCAGTTTCTTTTACCTAATGCCAATATTTTCCGATCAGATTGGCCCCTTGGTGCTGCATTGAACGTTCCTGCAACATACAACATTCCCAGATGTAAAATTTCACGGTGACATAAGATTGTGTAAAAATACTGAAGAAACAATATTCTGCAGAGTAAGTTGGGGAAGTCCTTAAAGAACCGAAAGTGTTGTGCTTTGTCAGAAAGATAAGAGGATCCATAATCTCAAGCCTGAACTTCGATTTTCAAGAGTGTTTTTAGAATGACCTGATTGAGTAAGCGAGCGAGTGTAACTTTGGTCTTTGTTAAATGGGAAGAGAATGAAAGATTAGGGGACTGGATTGCTTTGTAACTTGATCAAAAGGGAAATTTCCACGTGAGTTCGTAGATAGTATATATTGAAAAATTATCTCATACAATTTATTTTGTATATAACATAATTTTTTAATGTATGTGGTTTACATGAATCGGATACATACTAAAATTTCCGTAATAAAAGAGGCCTAATCTGATTGGGTTGTGACATGAAATTCAAAAGGATACGAGAAGAAGTAAATGATCTATCCACCTTGTTTCGTTATAATGGAAAAACTATTTATGGGAGCAAATAAATTAAGATGTACTTCCTCCACTTCTACATAGAATTGCTTTCAATTCCCTAGCGAAGAAAAAATTTGGAAGGATATGAATTTGAAAGACTTTAATGACGTCACCTTCTTAATTTATATATATATGTTAAGAGAGAAAAAATGATTAAAAGAAGTAAATTAAGTAAATATGACTCACCTCCCTTTGTTTAATCTCCTTCTAGTACCAAAAGAAGTACAAGATAAGGGGGGAAAATGTAAAAAGCTACCAATACTAAAATATTTATAACTATACCCATCGAGTCACAAAAAAATATAAATATACCTAACGCACAATTAGCGAGAGAGAAATATGGTCAAACCAACGACGTTTCAAAATTTGAGTTAACAACACTATGCTAAGATTAAAGTTGTAAACGAATTGAATATTCGCAAATAAAAATTCGTTCAAACTTATTCGTATTCGAATAAAACTCATTCGTATTCGAACAAAATATTACGTTTGTTTATTAATCAAATGAATTTGAACATATTCGCGAATATACTCGAACATGTTCGCGAATATATTCGAACGTTTGCAAACATATAATATGTTTTTAAAAATTAATTATATTATATTTATTATATATTTTTTAAATATTAGTTAGGGTTACTATTACACCACTTCGACATTTCTTTTTATTAGTTAGGGTTTATATTTAATTTTTTAATGAATTTTTTATTTTTTTATTTTTATTTGAATGAAAAATGCAAAATAAACAAATTAAACTAACAATTCGAATTCGAACATTAATCGAGTTTTTCAAACTCAAAGACACATGAATATTATTAAATAATAAACAAATAAACTCGAATACGAATATGAATTTGAATTCAATTAATAAACAAATGAACTCAAATAATGTTATATTTGAACTTGAACTCGAAAATTTAATACTCGATTCGTTCGTATTTAAATACACCTCTAGCTAAGATGGTGAGAAAGACTGAAACATGGCTGCAACATATGGCAAAATGACAAAAAATAAGTTTGTAGATGACTATATCTTTATAAAATCATCAAGTTTAATTTTTAATTTTAAATTATATATTTTGCTATTTATATTCTTTAAATTTAGAAAAAGGGTTGGTGACAATGTTCATGATGCGACGTCATCAGGGCGGGGGGGGGGGGGGGGGGAATGAAACGTTGGACAAAAAGTAAAACCCACGCGACCGGGCGTTACCAGAAAAAGAGTGAAATGTTGAACAAAAGGCAAAATATGATGCATCCAGAAGCGGGATGGGAAATTTTTTTTCTAAGAGAGTTAATGCTTGACAGAAACGCCTTACGGCACAGCCCGCGACGAGCGATGGCCCCTCGTGTGGTCCTGAATTCTCCGGAAGTCTAGCACTCCGCAAAGATGGCTTGTCAACTCAAAGCCATGGCAATACAGATACCTCTACGTTGACTACCATCTCGAAAACTGAATTAACACTAAAGAAGAAAACATCAGGATTCAGGAGCACTTACCGATACCATTGCCACTTCTACTTCTAGCGTCATTGCACGTTAGATCATATGGTCGACCAGAACAGTAGCAGGCAAATGAACTGGTATTCGAGTTGTATCCACATCTTCCCCCTGATCTACTGCATTCGTCACAAATTGAGTTATTTGCTTCCCACTGTATACCAAAACCACCATTAACAGCTGCTTGTAAAGCTGAAGAATTTTCTAAATTTCGAAACTTAGCCCCATTAACTGGAACTGAGATAGCACTGCCGCATCCAGTTATGTTATTCGGGTTGATGGGAAGTGCATCAGTTTGATAAAAATTGGTGGTGCTGGTGGTACTGTTCACCGTGCAATCAAACTGATTTGCTAATTGTCTTGGGAAACTAGCAATGAGAACAGTACAACCATAGATCAGAGTCACGTTCCGGTAGCCTGAAGAGTAGCGGAAGATGTTGTAATCGAATGTGGTGTTGTGCACAAATCTAGGACAAAGACTGCTGTCCCAGAGATCCTCTCTAGCGACAGTAAGACTCTGTTGCGACCCATCAACAGACAGAACACGGTAACTTACAGCTTCATATGTAAGCAAAGGAATACTATTGTTTGCGCAAGTAAGCTCGAAGCCTGGATGGCCACAACTGCTAGGCCGATTCCCTCCCCAGAAAGGATAACTAAAGGTATGGTTTCCACACAAAAACGGCTCACCGCAGGTGGCAAATTGCTGATCCTGACAAAAAGACTTTGGGATGTGAATCAAAGTGAGGCTTGCAATCACCAGGAGGGAAAAGGTCGGAAGCAGATTTCGATTCATCTTTTGCAGAGAGTCGAGGAGAAGGAAAAGATTGGAACTGGCAGCTGTTGGGAGCAGTTCAAGGTTGAGGGTAGTAGGTCGGAGGTGGCTTTGGTTGACAACGTAAGGTCCGCTTGCAGTCCATGCATGAGACACCGGCATCAGTAATTGTGGGGGGATTGGACAAGGCTCTTTGCTAATTTTAATTATTTTGAACATCTTTCAATGTTTATATATAAATATATTATTTTGATAGTAATTATATTTCACAGTTTTAAACTATGACTTTAAATAGAAGAGATAATTATTAAAGTAAATTTTTTATTGTAAAAAATATTATAAATAAATTATAATTATTTAGATTATTAGTAACCGTCACATGTTAATATAATTAAAATATTAAAAAAATCAATGTTATTAAAATGGAAAATGAACCATTCCCGTGGAGACTGGTTGATTATGTCGGCAAGTCAAGAAGTAGTTCAGTGGAGGGTATTTTATTCATAATGTTAATCTAGGAGGCCCACAACTTTGACATATTCGAAATTGCATCCAATGACTTTTTTATTATGTCCATTTTTTGGATGAAAATACCGGCATTGGGACGGGTTTATTTTTTATTTTAAAAATAGAAGGAATTTAATTTTTTAAAAAAATATTTGGAAAATAATATAATGTCCTTATAAGATTGCAGGCATTAGCTCTCTCAGTAACTTGCTAATGATTTTGATACTTTAAGGTGCTGAGACCGATTTGTGACAATCTGCTAGCATGGACAAGGCTTTACCCACGCCCAATCCAAGTACCCGAAGTGCCAACGGAATGCTTATTTGTCTTCAGACTTATTTAGAAAACCGAAAGGATTGAACATTCCAAAGCATACTTAGCCACATCGCACAGTTAGGCTAAGTATGCCTAGGAACGTTTGTAATCTTGCCAAGGATGTCCTATGCAAGTTTAAGAACACCCGAACGTCCCTAGTCGAAGCCCAAGACGGAGGATTCAAGTCGACACAGAACGACTTGAGGACCAGCCGGTGCGTCGTGTCTCATGCCTGCGCCTAATGCTCAGTCGAGGTAACTGAGACCAACTGATGGTGCTAGAGCCGTGCGCTAGCCCAACATGTCATGCCTAGCATTGACATGTGGGCCGGCCCGCACGGTTTCGGGCCTGTAGGTCGTGCAGGTCAATCCCACGATTATGCGGGCCGGTCCGTGTCAGGCCATTAGCCCGCAGACCAGACAAGTGGGGCCTAGGCCTTCCTCTCTTCTTCTTTATTTTTTTCCCACTTAATTTGATTACAAATTTTGATGTTTAATTGTTTTGTAATTTTATTATTACTTAACTAATACGATTGTTTAAAATTATAAAAAAGCCACCTTGAAGTGGTGGAGGGTTTGGCTTGAACCCCTGCCTATTTTATTAATTAATAAAATAAAAATTACATAAAAGGAAAATTTGATACCTAAACCTCTTAAAAATATTACAATGATCAAATTTTAAAAATAAAATAAATATCCTAAAAAAAAATTAAATACATTACATTACTTATTCTAAGTTTCTAATTATTCGAATACTAAACTAACTATTAGGCTCACCCCATTCATCATTTGAGTCATCATCAACAATTCACAAATTAGTCGTCCTATCTTCGGCAACAAACTAACTAGTGCAACACATTAACATCTCCAAAGTATGAGGAGCCAATCAAGATCTTCTTTCATCGATTGTTCGAACGCTCTCACTAAAGATGCTTTTCGATGGCAACGTGGAGACAGGTGGTATTAAAAGATCACGTATTATTTTAGATAAAATGAGGTATTGACTAACATGAGCCTTCCACCAACCACAAATATCAAAATGTTGATCCTTATCTTCTACCAAATGCTGCATCTCGTAAATTACCATCTCATTATACGTGGTAGATGATCTTTTTTTATGCTTCATGATATCCCATGGATTAAATACTAATGAAATCGAAGAGGTAGATCTTCATGGTGGTTGAAATTGACTGCTAGATAATAATGAAACTTACCTACTTAAAGTAGCAGAATCAGAATAAGAAGACTCAAACTCATATAAATTATACATGTCAGATAGAGTTTTAGCCGTTTTATCTTTTATATTTTTTATCATACATTGCCTAAATGTTTGAGATTCATCAAAATCTAATGTTTCATATAGATATTCAATAATACTATGAAATCCAACCATTTTTACTTGAGGATCTATACACAATGCCATACAATATAAAATATGAATATCTTCATAATATTTTTTATATTTTTCAAATATACTTCTCATAAAATAACCATATTGGGAATGGTCCATATACTCACAAAAAATATGTGCTACCTTAGCAAGTGTTGGAAGAATATGATGAGTAATGGATAATAAGATTCCAATAAAAGTTCAGTTGCTTCTTTGAAAGTAAATAAAAATTTCAAAATGAGTTTAAGTTAGTTGAGGTCAAAAATTGTTACTTTTACAAAATTCAATAAGTTGATTTTGAAAAGGTATAATACTTGAGTTCCATCTAATTTTACAATCTAATCTAATTTTTTTAAAAGATACACCTTATTTTGGCATAAAGTTTTAAAATTTTGTTACCAAGTTGGAGAAGTTTTAATAAATAAAATAATATTTCTAATTATATTAACAATATATCATCAACATATTTATATCCTTCCTTAACACACAAATTAAGTATATGACAAGCACACCTAGTATAAAATAAAATAACATCTAACATATGATTCATAATATTTTTCAAAATTGCTATGGCAAAATCATTATTTGAAGCGTTTTCTATAGAATTATAAATTATTTTATTTAAAATCCTATATTCACAACATGTTTGAGTAATTATTCTAGCAATACCAGTACCTACATGAGGATATTCAAATAATTTAAAACAAATAGTTCTTTTTTGTACTAACCAATCATGATCTATTCAATGACATGTAATGCACAAAAAAGACTCATTATTAATTGCAATCCAACCATCACAAGTAAGAGCAAATTTTCAATTACAAGAATCAAATATAGCAATTAGATACTATTTCATTTCTTTATATATCTTTATTATATCATTTTTAAATATTGTTATAGGAATCCTTTTCCATGCAGGTTGATAATTGTTTTGCATGTATTGTTCATAATATGATTTTTTTGCAAAATTAAAAAGTAATTTAGTTTGAACAATCATTTTAGCAAATTCACTTCTATTTTTTTTATGATCATATTAAAAATTATCAATAATTTGACCTCTTGTAATATGAATTTGTTGTTGTTTAAGTAAGTTTTCTAACCAATCATTATGTGATATTTTCATATGGCTAACTAATGTTTCTGTCCCTCCTCCTTTCTTATGTGCATATATCACCCTACAAATTTTACATGTTGCCCTATCATCATCCTTTTCCAAAAAATTCCAAATCATAAATGTTTTTTATTTAACTACAACTTTTGAAGTTTCACCATCAACCTGACCTATATTAGATTCATCGGGATTAATATTTGGAGTTAGTTGTGATTGTGAAACACTAATTCTAGGCCTACTAGGGTCTTTATTTTCATTACCTATTTCATTATTTATTAAATGTAATGCTGGATCTATATTAAAATCAAAATGTGCAGATGATTGTGATGAAGAAAAATGATGATATTGATTTGGATCCATTATTTCTATAAAAAAAAATAATCAATCAAAATTCAAATAAAAGTTCAAAAAAATAAAATAAAGTATTAACAAATAATGAAATAAAAGAATTGAAAATTATAAATAACAAATTAACTTAAAAATTAAATAAATAAACAATTAATAAAGTTAAAAAATAAGAATGTAAGATTAAGAAACACTAACTAGTTGATGGCTAAGAATAATAACACTTTGTGAAGCTTTACTTCTTGTATCTAATATTCTATCACTCAATAATCTTCCAAAATATGAAGACTTTATTAAAGAATTGAAAAAATATATTAAAAAATAAGTTCTATTTTAATACTTTTTGTAGAGAAAATGAAGAGATTTGAGGATTATGAGAGAAAGATGAATGAAAATAAGAAAGTTGGAGAGAATTGGAGAGAGTTGAAGAGAGTTAGAGATTGTTTGGTGAGTTTTGGGGGTGAATTGGGGGTATTTATAGAGTTTTAGGGGTTAGGGGGGAGAATATAGCCATTATAGGTCTAAAAGCAAAAAAAAAAAAAAAGTTTTGGCCATTAAAGGGACCAAATTGAAAGAAAAAAAAGTGGAGAGTCGTTGGTGCAATGGTTCTCCAATGTGGGTTGGCCCGAGGACAGGCCCTCCCTATAGTGGCCGGTCCGGCTCTTGGGCCAGGCCCGACCTGTCTGACGAGTCAAAGCAGCCCAGTTGTCAATGTTAGTCGTGCCTGTACTGTGCGCCTGAATCGAGCCCAGCACCGTGCCCGTACCGTGCTCCCAGCGACCGATCAGTGACCATGCCCAGCAGCAAGCCGACGGCCAACCCACGACCAAAAATATTGGCCTCTCCGTTTTCTTGTGTAAACATATAGATATGCTTTTGTAATATTTTTGTAATTTTCCTAAGATCATGCGTGTAAATTTTCATACTTAGATTCTTTATACTCAAGTCTAGAGAAAATCGGCAAACTTTTCTCACATTCTAAAAAAAAACGGTATCTACTATTATACTTTGGGAAAACTTTATCACGTCTATTATAGGAGGCGAAGAAAAACGAGATCGATTAGAAGCAAATGAAGTCAGTTGTAAATATTAGTTTTTTCTCTCACCAATACTTGTTGTAAATACTTTGTAATCACTTTCAATTCAATAAAATGACTACTTCTATGCAATCGGGTACCGGTTAACTTCTGTTTAAGTGCCATTTTATGTTATTTTCATTTTGTTCATTTCCGTTTCAATCGTTTTCATTGTGATCTACTGCGAAATCACTCAAACTCACTTGCAAGTGTCCGAACGAGTTCGAAAGAGGCCGATAAGATATTGACTTGGGCCTAGCCAAGTTACAGACATCATAGTTAGTCAGTTTATGGGAAAACGACCTGTAACAATGCCAAAAAAAGGTCAAATATGGCACAGGCCTACATGAGCCATGGTATTGGTTGAAATAGAGCAAATTGCTTCACCATTATGTATCACTTAAATAGTAGGATGCTTTTGTAGGCATGTATAGAAATAATGAGAGAGTTCAAACAACGAACCAAAACGAAATGGAAAAAAAGTTCTAAATTCAGCCAGCAATCAACCCGCTATTCCCCTCGACTTGTTATAACATGATGCTACTGATGAATCATGGAAAGGCCTTATAGGTGCAACTGGCAAGAGAATCCAAAACAGAAGGCTTAGAGGGGATTTGCAGAAATAGAAGGCTTAAGCCTTATACTAGATTGCTTGGGTTGAATGCATACCATAATCCCACTAAAACCATCTTTCTTGCATCCTTTTCCTCCTCTGCATTTGTGACACCTTCAAGTCCATGTTCCTTTTCAACCTCAAAACATACATATGTGAGAAATCAATAGTGAGAGCATAGTATCTCACAAGTCCAAATTGAAGAAAAGCTATATTGCTTGAGCAACTAAGCTCATATCCTAGATAGCCACAGTTGTTGTGTCGAATCCAAGGCCTTATGTGAGGCTACACAGCAATCATCATCGTAGACAAAATTCTAGCAAGCTACAGATGGAACAGGACATAACTAGGCTCTTAATGAGAATATCAACAAATGCAAATACTCGCACATATTGGATGATAATCTTAGCTATTATTCTCAATCATGTCATAAGCAATTGCAAAGAGTGCCTATAGATGATATTTCCATCCCAAAAGATATGGACATGGAAAAATGAAACATATCTCAGAATGGTACCTGCTCTACCCGGAGACATTGTAATCCATTAAGCATCTCTTCTTGCTTAATCTACTCCAAGTGCTCTTACAAACATTTATTGATTCTTTTTAGTCCACAATCCTATAGACCTCCAATAAAGTAAATAAAGTAACATATTACTAATTAAGAAAAAGATACAAGTATAAGAGAAATCTTTGCACTACAAATACATTAAATATTCACTACAAATTGTAGCTTATGGTTGTTAATCACCCAATTGCATGCAAATTGCTTCAATTTCATGCGCCGGCTCCGCCCCAACACTCACGGACAGCGGCTCTAGGCATAGCACAGTGGTGGCTCGGCGGCTTAGGAATAGTGCCTTCTTCTTCGTTTTTTTTTCTTCCGCGCGAAAACTTCACAAACTCTTGTTTTTCTGTTGCTTCTATCTGCGGCCTCTTTGGACATTTTTACTTACAAAAACCTCATCCAAACCAAAACCACATTCGTCTATACCCTTCAAATTGGGTTTACACGATATTCTAGCAAAGCAAAAAAAATTTACAGTAGCATATACTTCCATTGTGAAGCTTACAAATCCACCTATCACATACCAAAACAGTGAAGGATCATAGGTTTAAGCACCAAACAATGATCTTCTCCATTTTTTATTAACTAACATGCTCCCTAAGTTGATCAAAACACATGGCTCTGATACCACTTTGATGGTTTAAAAAAATAGGGGAGCATGCTCACGGGAGGTAAAAAAACAAGCGTTTAATGGCAGCGCTGAAATGTTAAGATCATACCTTTACGTGCTTTAAACCTCTTAGGTTGTGTAGGAGTGGATTGAACCACGGGAATAGCTTCGCCTTGCCTGCTTGAAGAAGCTACCGATTGTAATCCTTCCAATCTCCTACTTCTCCTCAAGTGCATTAATGCCAAGCTTTTTAGCTCTCAGAATATGCCACTACCCAACTTCTTGTTGATGAACACAACAATGAAGAAGAGTAATCTCAATCCTTCTTGGTTCTACTGCTATTGGTTAGCAAAGCACCAAGAACAAGAGGGTAAAAAGAGGCTCACAAGAGAGAGCTGCATGAGGGAGAGAGGAAAAACTAGGGAGAATTAGGGTTTTTTTTTTCCAGAGTCTTATTTTTGTTAGCCAAAACTAGGTCTCCAATATCTGATAAACATATTCCTCGGGATATCATATTTCAAATACCCGGATGTTATCAAGAAAATAAGTTTGGCTTAACCCTAAACTTATCTGATCCACACCTAAAAAAAATCCTACGGTCTAAGCTATTGGGCCAAAATAATATTTATTATTTTCTTGGACCCAAAAGGCCTAAAATAATAAACATTAATTATTTATTTTCTGGACTTATAGAAATAACTCAATAAATAATTAATGAACTCAAATGAACCAAAATAATTAAACTTTAATTATTTATTTCTTGGGCTTATATAAATAATCCAATAAATAATTAAGCATTAATTATTTCCCTCTAATTTAAACCCAGGTTAATTTTCTAATTATTCAAACTGGACCTAAGCCCTGAATAATTAATTAACCAATTAAACCAGATAATTAATTTCTCTCAACTCCTATTTTTTATTTATTTATTTATTTATTTTATTCCAATCCAATAATAAATTAGACTTCCTGAATAAAATAAAATAAAATAAAATCCTGTTTAACTGAGACCAATTCCTCAACCCAAAATTAGTTAGGACTTACGGGCTATTCTGAGGACCAAAAAGACACATCGCCTTGGCTGCTAAAATGACCAAAATACCCCTACTATATAATAGCGGTATTTTGCATTTTAAATATTTCCTAATATCACCATAAGGAAATATTGACCCCAAGGATAATGCTGTATTAGCAAAGTTTCCGACCTACAGGTGAAATGACTAAAATACCCTCCACACATCGCCGTACATTTAGAGAGGAAAAAGTGTACTAACACCTCTCTAAATGACATCTACCATCTTTAGACTTCTAATCCAATGATCCACGACTTCCTGGAATGTTTCCGCTTTCCAAGGGAGCTATCCTAAAACAAACATCTAAGTCATGTTTCCCGAGGCCCTGAACACTTTAGATCATTCAGACAATCACAAGGGACGATATTGTGTAAAAACTTTCTTGTACAAGTCTGTCGTAACTAACTAGTTACATATACCAAAAATACAAGTATATTGGTTCTATCATAGAACCTCAACTATAGCATATCAAAGTATATGCTTCCAGCTTCGTCAGACCACCAACTCATACTCAAGTCGTAGAGTACTAGTTCACGTTGTAGCGGTAGTAGTCTAGGTTTCTATCATATACAACTTTTAGAAACCACTACTACAGGTCATATCCTACATATTCAAAATACGCATATGTCATGAAGTGAGTGGACTACTCACTGACTAAAGGTAAGCCATTCCCCATTTGGAATTCATAAAATAATAACCTAAACATAATGAGATTCCCATTCTCATCAATAGGTTAAGCACAAATGTTTATGTGTTTAAATAACCTATGATCCATACCTTACTGTGAAAGACCACCATTCACATGAATCATTTATTTAAACATAATGGGTCTGTTCTAAACGAAATTGTGCACAAATAAAAAGTAAATTCACAAACAATTTCTGAAAATAAATTCTTTTATTAAAATATTCGATATTTACATCAGAAACTTAGTCTAAGAGAGCATACTATCCAACAGAAGTGAGCTACAATGGATAGGAGAATTCTTATAGACTTTAGTATAGCCACAGGCGAGAAGATTTCCTCATAGTCAATACCTTCTCGTTGGGTATAACTCTTAGCAACCAATCTAGCTTTGAAAGTTTCTACTTTCCCGTCTACTCCTTTCTTTCTTTTGTGGACTCATTTGCACCCAATAGGTTTTACCCCATTAGGCAGGTCCACAAGTTCCCAGACGGAGTTAGTGTACATAGATTTTATTTCTGAATCCATTACACTCTTCCAATGGTCTACGTCTATGTCCTCTACAACTTCTTTATACGTAGTGGGATCCTCTTCTTCCTCAAAAGAGATTGCTTGAAAAGGTTCTTCATAGATAAGTATCTAGAGGGACGTCGAATGACTCTCCCACTACGTCTAAGCTATGGAGGATCTTGGATGATTGGACTTTCCTCCTCCTCGTTGACTGGAACTAGATATGTTGATTTCTCAACGACTAGATTTTGAACAGGGGCAGGAGGTTCTTCCACTCTATGTGCCGAAGAACCAGTAGGTATAGAAGGTGTAACATCTATTTCTCTCCTACTGGAATCTGGTATGTTAAGTGGCATAGATACGAATCCTCCACGTGAATCTTGAGTATGGGATTCTGTAACCATTTGCTTAGGATTATCTCCCTTGGTTTCTTCCAAAATAACCCTACTCTTAGATCCTCGTTCTTTTATGTACTTGTCCTCTAAGAAAATTGCATTTGTGCTTACAAATATTTTCTTATCTTGAGGACTATAGAAGTAGTATCCCCTTGTTCCTTTTGGATACCCAACAAACAAACATAAATTTGATCTTGATTCCATTTTATCCATCTTTCCCTTTAGCACATATGCAGGACAACCCTAAATACAGATATGTGTCAAATTAGGCTTCCGTCCATTCCACAATTCCAATAGAGTTTTAGTGATAGACTTTGATGGAAACATATTCAATATATATATCGCAGTTTGTATAACATATCCCCAAAAGGATGTACTGAGTGTAGAGAAGCCTAGCATTGTTCTGACCATATCTAACAAGGTCTTGTTTCTCCTTTCTGCCACTCCATTTTGTTGAGGAGTGCCAGGTGCACTTAGTTGGGATAAAATCATATTTTTGACAAGTATGATCTAAAGTCATGGGATAGATATTCTCCACCTCGATCGGATTGAAGTGTCTTAATGTTCTTTGCTAACTGCTTTTCAGTCTCAGCCTTAAATTCTTTGAATTTTCTAAGGTATCAGACTTATGAGTCATTAGGTAAACATATCTATATCTTGAGTAATCATCCATAAAATTAATGAAATACTCATACCCACCTCTAGCTTGGACACTAATTAGTCCGCATACGTCAGAGTGTACTAATTCTAAGACTTCCTTTACTCTATTTCCTTTTAAAGAAAATGATCTTTTGGTCATTTTACCTTCTAAACAAGATTCGCAAACTTGAAAAGGTTCCACCTTTAATTCATTTAAAGGACCTTCTTTTACATGTCTTTGAATCCTATTTAGATTAATATGACCAAGTTTAAGATGTTATAGGATAGTCCCATTAGTAGGAGATAACTTAATGCGTTCGTTAGTTTCAATATGATATAATGAACTATTGGTACGTTTCAAAACATACAAATCGTTATTTAAATATTCACGACATATCAAAGAGTTATTCAAAAATATCTCTACTGAAAATTTATAAAATTTAACAGAATATTTTTGTTTGAATAACAAAGAAATCGAAATCAAATTTTGATAAATGTCGGGAACATAATAACAATCTTTCAAAACCAAATGTTTATTATCAAAACAAAAATAAACATCTCCAACAGCTCTTGCAGATATCACTGATCCTGTGCCAACCCTTAGAGTATGCTCTCCTTCATTGAGATATTTGGTTACTTGGAACCCTTGCAATGAATTGCAAACATGGTTAGTGGCTCCAGAATCTACTATCCAAGTATTTGTAGAATCAACCACTAAACAAGTTTCAATGTAAGATAACTCACCAATACTTTGCTTGCGTTTAGCGAAGTAATCTGGGCACTGTATCTTCCAATGTCCCTTTTGCTTGCAGTGGAAACATTTGTCTTTGGGCTTTTCATCCACTTTAGCTTTCTTAACCTGCTACTTAGGCCTTTTATTATTATTCTGCTTCCTCTTATTTCCTCCTTTACCCTTAGGCTTGGAAGAGGAAGATCCAACATGAGTTAGAACAAGAGTGTTGCCACTTCCCACTTTTAGAGTAGCATCGGCGCTCTCAAGCTCCTTCATTAACTCTATAAGAGACATCTCCATCTTGTTCATGTTATAATTAACTTTGAACTGTGAAAACATCTTTGGGAGAGTTTCTATAACCATGTCAACCTGAGTCTCAGGCTTAATTTCAGCCCCTAAGACCTCTACCACGTTGAACTGAGCGATCAATTCTAACATATGATCCCTCCCGGGTGTTCCAAGTTTCATGCGCATATTCATTATACGTCTCATTGCTACTTGACAGGCCTGACGTCCTTTGTGCTCTGCTAGAGGCTTCTCATGATTTCTGTAGCGGTTGTCATGTTCTCATGTTTCTGTTACATCACATTTGAGATAGATCCCAAAATATAGTAGCGAGCCATCTCATCGGAACTCAACCACTTATCATAAGCCTCCTTTTGTTTGCGCGTGGATTGTTCAGTAGGCTTAGCAGGATACGGTTTAGTTAGCACGTATTTGAGCTTCTCAGCAGTGAGTACGATTATGAGGTTCCTTTTCCAATCAATAAAATTTTCTCCAACCAGTTGGTTCTTTGTTAAAATTTAGGATAAAGTGTTAGAAGTCATTTTTCTGAAATTAAATAAAATAAAACATATGAGTCATTTATCATGTCATGATGCATGATCAACATAAAATAGTATGATGCATGATTAATATGATAATATTTTAAATAGTAATAGAAACTAGTATCAAAATACAACCTAAAACTCTACAGTAACATGTACCTCTATAGGAGATAACAATGTAATTTATAGTTAGGTTAAGATCCACAACCTAAAACCCCAAAGTAATATGCATCTCTATAGGAGATAACAATATAACTTATAATTAAGCCTGGATCATCCCACTAAAATTAATATATCTTGCATCTAAATACAATATTAGTTTTAGTGTTGTTAATATTTTGGCCATCATAGACATTATTTGGATATTTTATAGGAAGTCTCTTTGATTAAAGTGTAACCCCTTATTCAATTTTTTTTTTACATAAAAATAAAATAAATCAAAAGGAAACATGGAGACGTAATCTACTCCTTTTGTTACAAGACTCAATAATACTTATATATATTTACCAAATAAAAAACTATGGCCATAAAATTATTTTGAACAGAATTAATCAAATCATGAATATAAATGCATTATTCCTACACCGCTCAATATAAATACATTATTGTATAGAATGTCATTCGGGTTAACGGGAAGTATATCTGTAGAATAAAAATTGGTGGTGCTGGTGGTTTTATTCACCGTGCAATCTAACTGATTTGGTTGTCTTGGGAAATTAGGACTGGGAACAGTACAACCACAGGACAGAGTAACGTTCCGGTAGCCAGAAGAGTAGCGGAAGATGTTGTAATTGAAGGTGGTGTTGTGCATAAATCTAGGACAAAGACCGCTGCCCCAGAGATCATCTCTAGCGACAGTTAGACTATGTTGCGACCCATCGATAGACAGAACACGGTAACTTAAGATTCATATGTAAGCAGAGGAATACTGTCGTTTGCCCAGGTAAGCTCTAAGCCTGGATACCCACAACTGCTAGGCCGATTCCCTCCCCAGAAAGGATAACTGAAGGTATGGTTTCCACACAGAAACGGCTCACCGCAGGTCGCAAATTGCGGATCCTGACAGAAAGACTTCGGGATGTGAATCAAAGGTGAGGCTTGCAATCACCAGGAGGGAAAAGGTTGGAAGCAGATTTCGATTCATCTTTTGCAGAGAGACGAGGAGAAGCAAAAGTTTGGAACTTGCAGCTGTTAGGAGCTGTTCAAGGTTGAAGGTAGAAGGTCGGAGGTAGCTTTGGTTGACTACGTAAGGTCCGGTTGCAGTCCATGCATGAGACAGCGGCATCAATAATTGTCGGTGGGTACTGGTTAATTAAGTGGTCTAGTCATTTTCGGTCGAGTCGAGTGTATTTTATTCATAATGTAAATCTAAGAGGCCCAAAACTTTGACGCATCTTCGGCCGTGCAAGTTTTGTAGGGTAACTTGTACAGTAATTTTACAATTTAAATTGAAAATAGAAAAAATTCAACATTAAAAAAGGTGATCGTGTATAAATTTTTTTTAGTAGAACGATGTCGTTTTAACTATTTAAAACGACGTCATTTTAATATTCATATAATCGTATGAAATGTTCATGAAATTATGTAAAATATTCGTATAAATTCAAATAACTGCACAGATTACCATACGACAACTTGCGCTATTCCGAATCTAACTTTGACACATTCAAAATTGATCCACTGTCCTTTTGATTATGTCTATTGGCGCCCCTTACATTTAGTTTGATGATGACCCTCCAAACTTGTGTTTTTTGGATGAACACACCTACATTGGGACAAGGGTTTAATTTTTTGTTTAAGAATAGAAGGAATTTAAAGTTTTTTAAAAAATATATCTGGAATATAATATAATATTTTGTTAATAAATATCATCTTTTTTAGAATGAAAAATTATTCAAATTAAATTTGTTGTAACTCCTAAATTCACACTTTTTATGTTTTGCTAAAACAAAAAAGATAGTCTTCAAAATTTATATTCCATCATATTACAAGATAAAGGACTCTTAGTTTCGAATATTACACTCTATTCACTTAAATTTTCTAAAAAATATATATCACCAAGCAATGCTAATCTTACTATCTCTAAAAGGCCATCTGAAAGATATTAAAGAAGAGAAAAACAATGCAAAAAAGAGATGCAAAAACTCATTTTTATAATAACTTTTTTCCCTTTTTCTTTTTTTTTTTTTAATTTTTGTATGTAGATTGCAGGTATTAGCTCTCCCAGTAACTTGCTAATGATTCTGATACCTCAAGGTGCCAAAAGAAGATCAAAGATGATGCAGGCTTTACTACATGAACTATGGTATTGGTTGGAATAGGGCAAATATCATCACCACTATGTATTGCTCAAGTAGCAGGATGCTTTCATAGGCATGCACAGAAACAATGAGAGAGCTCACACTGGAGCTCACACTGCAAACCAAAATGAAATGGAGAAGATGTTACAATTTCGGCCAGCAATCAACCCCTCTTGCCCCTCTACTTCTTATGAAATGATGCTGCTGATGAATCTTGGAAAGGCCTTATAGGTGCAACCGGCAGGAGAATCCAAAACAGAAGGCTTAGGGGGGAATTTGCAGAAACATAAGGCTTAGGCCTTATACCAGATGGCTTGAGTTGAATGCACCGTAATCCCACTAAAACCATCTTCCTTGCACCCTTTTCTTCCTCTGCATTCGTTGCACCCTTTTCTTCATCTGCATTCGTGACAACTTCAAGTCAAAGGTCCTTTTCAACCTCAAGACGATCATATGTGAGAAATCAATCGTGAGAGCACAGTATCTCACAGGTCCAAATTGAAGAAAAGCAATACTGCTTGAGCAGCTAAGCTCATATCCTGGATAGCCACAGCTGCTATGCCGGATCCAAGGTCTGATATGAGGCCGCACGGCAATCATCACCGTAGACAAAATTCTAGCAAGCTACAGATGGAACGGAACACAACAAAGCTCTTAACGAGACGATCAGCAAATGCAAATGCAAACGCAAATGCCCGCAAAGATTTGATGATAATCCTAGCCATTATTCTCAATCATGTCATGAACAATTGCGAGAATGCCCATGGATGATATCTGCAACCCAAAAGGTATGAACATGGAAAAATGAAAAATACCTCAGCATGCTAGCTGCTCTGCCCAGAAGACACTGTAATCCATTGAGCATCTCTCCTTGCTGAATCTACTCCTTAAGAGCTCTTACAAACATTTACAGATTCTTTTTAGTCCACTATCCTGTAGACCTCCAATGCAATAAATAAAGTAACAGATTACTAAAGAATAAGATACAAGTATCAGGGAACTCTTTGCACTGCATATATATTAAATATTCACTAGAAATTGTAGCTTATGGTAGTTAATCGCCTATACTGATTAGCAAAATGCCATGACAAAATAGCCAAGGGAAAACTAAAGAGGAGAACATATCCAGTTTGTACATACATGGAGACGTGTGACAGCAGAAACTACAAGCTTTTTAGATGAAAATCACACAGTTGATTTTACAGAGAAGGAAAACAATGCAAAAGGAGATGCAGAAATTTTTATTTCCTCTGCTGCGCCTTGGTTCATTCAGATGGTAACAAATGATGATATTCAATTCGATACTTGACCTCGGAGGTCATCGGTTGATGCAAAAGCAAGGATATTGCATTGCCTTTTCGTGTTGTTATTAGTGAATAAGTTAACCAAAGGTCTCTCACAAAATCACCTTTCTTCTCCAAAACCTATCAACACGATCTGTGCTCATTCGAGATTTCTCCGGCTTGTTTGACTTCTTAGACTTTTCAAGTCTACTATCTAAGCTGTTTCTAGAAATTTCTGGAAGGTCAGAATGCAGTTCAAACGCATCCGTTGTAACAGCTTCAGCTGCTTTGTTCTTGTTTTCAGTGTTTACTGATGCTTTTTCAGGACCATTTGTAGCTGGCTTTGATTTGTTAAGACTCAATACAAACTTTTTCAAATGCTTTATGTACTCTGGATAAAGTTCTAGATTGCAATGCCCACCCCCATTTATCCATACGGGTTCATACTTTTGTTTGCAAAGCTCCCAAAGCTGTTTTCCGTGGGAAGAATCAACAACTTCATCTGCTGTACCCTAAACATCAAAATGAATATTGTAAAGGATGTGTTTATTGAAGCAAATCAAACGTAAACAGAAAATCAGATATTGTATGGATAAAAGGAAAATGCATGAAACTCTTCTATGTTTCCCTACAAATGGTGTTTGTTTATAAGGAAAGCAGTGATAAATTTTCCTGCATTTTGTGTCCTGTAAAATTTGCAGAATTCTGCAGGGGAATTTTGTTCCCTCATAAGTTTTCTTTTCTTTGCTTCCTCACATGACTTTGTAGAAAACGGATCATCCTTTTCCTTTACTTTCTTGCATAACTTACAAATTATTTAATCAAAATCCTACTGGGATGGTTTGATGAAAAGAATGGTCTATGATAGGATATAGAACCCCAGATATGATCGATTGCCTGATATGGATGAAGCACAGGATCTTCAATCTTATTTAAAAGTCAAATGAGGAAATATCACAACTATTTGTTAATGAGAAACTACAGAATTAACTTTTTCCCTTAATATAACAAAAGGACATTCAGCTTAGAGCAGTAGAACCCATGTAAAATTCGTAGGAAAAATAGAAAAGGAAATATATAATGAAGCTCCTGAACATCCAAATTAGGAGACTAAAACAGTTGTTAGATTACACAAACTGTAATTTCGTGTTTTTAGATTATACAAACTGTAATTTCATATTCTTCAACCATTTGAGAGGTAATGATATTGGGAGAATAAAAGTAAAACATTTAGAAACCTAATCTAATGCAGCTCCAAACAGGAGCCAGAATTAAGTTAACAAGAATTAAGGTAAGTGTTTTTATGCACTTCCACCACAGAGCAGTCAAATGGATTTAAGATTTTGACCGTTTTGCAGCCTATGAATTAGCCAATTTTGCACACTCAACTATTATTTAGGATACCTTGCACCCTAAATCAATTGCCAGCAAAGTCAATGGTATAGGTAGGAAAATCATCATGTAATGCACTTCCATCACTGGGCATTCAAATTATCACAATTGCAAGAATTATGAGTCGAGTCAGCCAAATTTTAAAATTAAAGCTGTCGTCAGATGTAGCTTAAGTAAGCTTCTCTGATTCCAAACACAACTTAACAAATTGAAATCCTTCATTGCACGTCTTTTTGGGTCATTTATAGCAAAACAAATCCCCGCATAATCCATAATCTATTAGATGTTTACAACCACATTCCAAATCATACTTGGGTTTCCCTGAGCACCAACAAAACTTATTATGTCACTAACTAATTGATGCAGATATCAGTTACTTATACACATATTGACATTACATAAATTAATTGTTCAAATACTACACATCCATTCCATTTCAGTTGCTAATCAGAGTTTCCATTAATCAATATTCAGACGTGTATTATACTTAACAAGTCAAAGTTTTTGTGATGAAGTATGTAATACTCATTTGTCTTATTTTCTGTTGCACGTGTTTGTTAAGGTACAAATATGATCCCAAAAAAGGAAAAAATAAAAGGAATTACTAAACAGTAAGTACATATGAGTATCCAGATTCCATACTTCCCTATTTGGTTAACGTTTGACGAAATTTAAACGAGAGGAACATGTAATCAAGGCTTCAATGAAATATCAGTTGCGAGGAGACTGGGCAATAGGGAAAGAGGAAGATCTAAGCAGGATCACAAATAGAGAACTTACATGAATTACTAGAACAGGACAGTTTACCATCCCAATTTTGTCAATATTCTGAAATGAACAACAGTATAAAGTAAGCAGACCTGTTCAAATCCAGAAGTCTTATTAGATGCAATCAGTAGTGGACGATATTACCTTGTAGATATCAAACCAATACGTCCGTTTCACAGGGTACAGCACTCTTATCCCAGACAAAATTGGACTATGTAAGACGACACCTCTCAAGTTTGGTATGCGAGATGCAAGATCCACGGTAGGGCCACTGCCAACAGACTGACCATAAAGTATCAACTGCTCATCTTTAACCCCATATTGCTCCTTGAGACATTTATATACTGCATCAATGTCTGCGTATGTATTATATTCAGTTGGCTGTTCCAAAGGACAAAAAGGATGATTGTGTTAAAGCATGGACAAATTAAACAGTAATCAGAATCTCCCAAGCCACCCTCCATTATAGTCATTCCTCAACAAAAGGAAAAGGACATAGAAACATCTTCTGACTGCAATTTAATGAACCAAATAAGTAAAACTGCCAGTTTAGAATCTCCCAAACAACTTATTTAATGATCCAAATAAGTTGACTTTCATATTGAATCTAGTAGTAGAACTTCCAAACTCCTAAATTCTAGACTGCAAATATACGGAATGCACAACTGATAAGAAAAGCAATCCATTACAAAATTTCCATTTCAATCTCAAGAATAAGTGTTTAGGCTACTGGCTGTTAGTTCTTTAATGATATTAGCCTGCAGCATCCTTTACACATTGAGTGCAAGGGAACACACATACCTTATTTTCTTGCAACATTAAACAATTGATTTGTCTCAATGTTATATGATGTCCAAAAAGACATACCACTTCAACTTTACATTGATCCATTTCCCACAAAGAAGATTGCAATTTCAGGCATGCCAAAATGGTCTCATTAGATTAACTACAACCACCGGGTTGCAAACTTCTCTGTATCTTTGAACAAGTTTTACTTTTCCATAAGTAAAAGTCCTTATCAATTCATTATCTATTAACCAATCGTGAGCATACTTTTGAGACTTATATTTGTAAGTAACTCACCCATAAGAATCCCAACCACCAACCCCCCCCGCCCGGCCCCCACACAAGAAGAGAGTGGAGACTGAATGGGGGAAGGTGGAATTCTTCTAACTTTCAGAAGAAAAAGCTCCTCCAATGACTGGGGAGATAGCATTCAATATTGTTAAACAGAAGAACACTGTATATCTAATCCCAAACAGTCAGTTCTTTGATACAAATAAATTTCTACGCTAGTCTTGAATAGCTAGTAAGAAGTTTGAGTCATCAATCTTCCTGAAAAGAGGATGACAGAGGAGAGAGGAGTAGAGAACATCCCATTCAGTAAGACTAAAGGAGCTCAACAAATTGTATCATAGTAAAACATTAAAAGAAAAAAAAAAAAAAAAAGGGAGGACATCTAACCTTTCCAGTGGATTGCCCATAGCCGGAATAATCATACCTACAAAGCCCAAAAGTAATAATCATGTTAGGAGAGATTTAGAACTGAAAAATCTTGGAAATACATCAGTTTTAATACAAAATATTGCTTTCCATGTACAAGTCACACAAGAAATCAAGTATGCAGCTCATAATCCAGTGCCCTAGAAAAAGAAAGACATTATGTCTTGACACAGATCTATAAAAAGCGTAACAAACTGGCCACTTCAAAGAACTGACAACTTACTGATACAAGAAATAAAAAAGCAGCTAAGAGTATTAAAACGGCCAGAAAGGAAACGCACAATTCAAGAAGCAAGCCCAAGCCAATTCATGTTGTTGCAGAACCAACATTATCCTAAATTGGCCAAAATACAGCTGGCTAAGTTGACCCAAAAAACATCTCAGCCGATTACAAAGGATCTAAATAATGAGGAATCAAAACAAAATAAAGCTCTAGTGGGCCAAAAAACATTTTTTGTAATTTCAAAGCATGACAGAGAAAACCTGGCCTAGTACAATAGCCCAAAGGAAATCTTTACATTAAAATAAATACTGAGGCTGAAAATTTCTTCGTTTTTCCTTGAATCTCTCATAATTGCACCACAAATAGTAACTTAGCTTTCTTATCTATGCAGGGCAATCTAGCTGGAATTAGATACATTCATTCCTGAGATGCCACTTTTCATGAACAACTTATTTCCCCAGCTAGAATAACACAATATCATCAATTCTTAGCCAAAGTGCAAAAGAGCAGAGAAGGAAGGCGACTTTTGAATAAGGTACAATTATGCAAATAAAACAATATTCAGTTTTGTCATTCTAAAAGAATATGATTAGCTTTACCAAAGGTATAATAACATTGAAATGATTAATCCAGTCTCGTGGTCTGTGCACCACCTCAGTGATGTTATTGCCATATAATTTTATCAGCACAACAAAAGAATGATACTTAACGAACCACCATTGTGTTAAGCAGTTTCTTTCTTCTTATTATCCATTAATTACCTGTCCATTCTTCAAGAATCCCAAAAGTCCAACCACTTAATAAAGTAATCCAATTCTACACTCTCTATTAGCTCAAATTCCAACAGAATTGAGAGTTCAGACGCGATTTTGATGGACAAAAGCTGGTGAAGTATGTAATTGGGTCTTTTTGAAATTAAGCTGATAAAAACAAATCCATTTTTCAGAATCCTCAGCATCTATTCTTCCTGAATCTCCAGAAAATAATCTCATCTACGAATACCACAAAGAAAAACTTGTATATTTCTTCTCCGCGGTCTTTTGATTTTTTTTTTTTTAAAATGCATTTTTTCCAATAGGCAAATGAAAACCATAAACAGAAACTTTCTTTAAAAAAAAAAAAGGAGGAAACCCCCCTTATATTCCTCATTTACGAGTTTAAAATAAAATAAAATAAAGATACGTTAAAATATAAAACTCAAAGAAAGTAAAGCTCAAAACTTTGACAATAAGGTATAACAACGAACTGAAGTAGAAAAATACCCCATAAGGTTAACGCGAAGACGAAGGCTTAATTCAACGAACAGCTCAAACATCTGGCCCAAATCGGCAGCATTACCATGAGAGTAGAGCATAGTAGCTGATGCCTTGGGATGCTTCACATGGACGGCCACGATATCATTGCCCCTGCGAGTTCGGAGCTTCAAAACATCAACTTCTTCTCTTCTCGGAACCTCCGGTATAAAGAGTTGTCCACCACACAAGTCGTCAGCCACCACCGTGTAAGACGGTGGAGTTGGAGGGAAAAAAGCAAACTTAGCCGCGATGGATGACGTGACCCCGCCCATTTTGTCCGAATCTCAATACTTGTTGTGCAGAATTCATAAAGAAAGCCACCTTTAAATCCTTTCCTTCCCTCTTTTCAAAAGCTTCCAGCACTAACTTTCTTCCCCTCAGATCTTCTTTTTGGCTACAACCGACTCAAAAAAATAAAGTAGCTAACCTATATGACGCAAGAGGAGGCGGTGGCGCGTGCTATGGAAGTCGACGTGCGTGTTTGAAAAAAGACTACTGAGAAATCTACTCTGAGTTGGGGTGGGGCTTGATGTTGCAGTGGTTGGGAAGTGGTCTCTGCGGCGGCTGACGGCGGTGGCGGCGAGCAGCAATGGAGGATTCTGACAAGAGGAAGAGAGGCTAAAAATGGAAATATGTAGTCTGGGACATTTTAGAGGGTCCGAGTTGAATTACGTCACAACAAAATTCACGTACGGCTATCCCTATGAATATTTATTGTTTTTATCTCGGCTTAACTGGCTTCACATTTTCCTTTTTCCTTTTTCTTTTTCCTTTTTTTTTTTTTTTTTGGGTGGCGGGCGGGGGCCGGCCAGGGTCGTTTGGTAGTGGAAATTCAAAGGAAAAGATAAGAATCTAGAATTTAAATTGTACTATTGTATATTTTGGTATATACAAATATCCTTTGTTCTTTTCCTTGTTTTTCGTTAAATATTGGCATGAACTATAATATTTATGTTTAATTATTATTTAAATATTTTTAAGAAAATTGTTAAGTGAATATTTTTTGTGCATTGTTTACTAGAATTATGTAATTTTAATATTTTTTCTACTAAGGGTGCACATATATATAAAATAGAATTAGGTAGGAATTTTTTTTATCGACAGTAACAATTTATATTATTAAATTTTAATTATTTATATTTCACTCTAACATAGAGAATAATTATTCAAAAAAATAAATTTTAATATAATAATTTTTATACATCATCAAAATAATAATATAAACAAAATTATATAATTAAACTATTACTACCTTATATTATAGATTTCAAATATTTATACATACACGTATTTAATGAACTTAATTAATTTATACTTACACATTAATTAACTTCCTATGTTCCATTTATTTTGGTCCACAGATTTGTTGTGTTGACTGTTGAAGGTGTGCATTGACGCGCCAAACACGAGATGGAAACAATCTCAATTACTCTTCTCATTTTAAAATACTTGTTCATAAAATTTTTTTATTTTATTTTAAAATACTTATTTCTTGTTTATGTATATATTTTTAAAATTAATGATTAATTTTTTTTTATTTTACTCTGATTTATTCTAAATCAACGACATAACTTTTCAAAATTCTTCTTTCTTCTTACTTTTTAAGAATTTTCACTAATCAATAACTATTATATGTTTAATATGAGTAGAATAAGAATTTTATTTAAATTATGGTACTCCCTCCATCCTATAATATAAGTTTTTTACCTCAAATTATAAGTCGTTGGGGCTTTTCAAGAAGATTTTAAATTTATTTTTACATTTTTATCTTTATTTATTATTTTTTTTATCTCTTATCTTTTTTCTTGTTTTCAATACATTTAAATAGGAATATTTTAGAAAGAAAAAATATAAAGTCACTTTATTTTTAAGAATTTTAATATGTATGAAATTAAGTCAAACGACTTATATCCTCGGACAGATGAAAAATTATTTTTAATATTTTTATATGTGCAAAAAAATTTATTAACAAATAAATATTTTAAAACGGATAGAATACTAAAATACACACAAACAAATCCCCGCGTAAGATAAGAGATATCACCTCAGAATCCCCATCTTTTAGCCATTTCATTTTCTACTCCTATAATTCGCCATTGAATGTTTAGTTCGAAGTTTTGAAGGCTCCTCATAATATTTCCCAGTTGAAAGGTCTTACCCGTTTGGATCGAAGCTTCACGCGTTAGTTATTTACGGACGAATTTGTCTGATTTTAAATATTTTTTTCTTCTTAAAAAATATTAATTTAACAAATGATACACAAATTAAAAAATTATTAAAATTTAGATAATTATAATAAAAAATAATTATTATATTCCTAAATAAAAGTAAATTTTTATTAATTAGATTAGAAATACACACATATTTAATGAGTCAAATATTTATTGAGTAGTTAAAAGAGGGATAAATTAGGAATATACGTAATAAATATATTTCTGATTTGTAAAATTAATAAGTATTTTAGTACAATAAAAATAAAAAACTCTTTATACCTTTTTAGGACAAAGAAAATATTATACTATTAATTAATAAACACGTAAATAAGGTTAATTATACATAAAATTTAATGTTTTTTAAATGTTTCAAAAGTAAATAAATCTAAAAAAAGATTAAATCTATACTTTATGTCTATTAATATCTATCAATTAGATAAAAGTATCATTCATCTCTTCTAATTTTAAACTCTTATTTCTTTCTTTTTTTTTATTTTTAACTTTTAAACAAAATTATATCTTTTGAGTAAATATCAAATTAATCTAAATACATAAAACTATATACGAATTTAATAAATTGTTAAAAGAATAGTGACTTGTACAATAATTAAAATACATATATTTATTATATATTGAAATTTTTATTTTTTTCTCATTTCTCTTTCATACTTTTCATACTTTTGTGAAACTTATGAAAATATATAGTTAGTATAATAAATGTTTCATTTGATTAAAAAATTATTGATTTATTTACTCTTAAAACTATGTATTTTAATAGATTATAACACTAATAAAATAAAAGACTTATCAAATATTACAATAAAAAAATAGAGACCATTGAGAAGACACATTAAGAGAAAATTATAATTAATAATTATTTAATTTTTATTAATTATTTGTTATTAAAACTGTTAATCTACATACAATGTATGTATGTATGTATGTATGTATGTATGTATGTATGTATGTATGTATGTATGTATGTATGTATGTATGTATGTATTGACATAGTTGATTGGAAATAAGAATAAGGAAGGGTATCTTTGTCAAATAAGGGTGTGAATTTAGGTTTGAGGGATGTAGATTTAGCCATTTCCATAAATCTATTCAAAACTAATTAATAGTAAGTAAGAATATTTAACTTTTTATTTATTTGTTATCATGTTGTATGATTGATAAGAATTTATTAAGGGTGTATTTAGAAAACAAAATTCAACCCAATCTAAAATTACTTTAATTTTAAAAATATATATTATTTTATATATCTCGTTTTTAAAAAACTATCATATTCTTTCTCTTTGGTCTCATATTGAGCTCTACTTAATTTTATATATTTTAATAATTTTTAATCATATTCAAACAAATTCTTCTCAATCCAATCGCTATCCATTTCTCTTAATAATGGAAACAATTATATGTATAGAAGATAAACATGAAATGGGTTCCTATGTTTGGCTGGATTAAATAGAGTTTGTAGCCATTAAAATTAGGATAAAGGAAGAAAGGAGAGAAAAGATAGGGCAATAATATGGAAGAGATGGACCACCATTGCAACATTAGCATACTTTGATGCATACAATTATGGGGGTGGTGTGGAATAGGGATCATTGGAAGACCAGTCACCTTTCAAGTTCTCTGGTTATTCATTTTCAAGACCTAACTCAAAAGCACATCCACAAGTGGTAGACTGGCTCATGCATAATGCCAATTTGTTTGCTTTAGTCTTGTAAAAAGTCCTGCCCCCACTTTCAATCAAATCCACTCCCCAGCCAACCCATACCTAACTCACCCAACCCCACATTTTTTTTTTTTTTTTTTTTGAGGGGTGGGAATGAGTTCTGATCTAGGATCAGATTGTTCTATGTCTATATATTTTTCCAGTTTCTAAAAATATCATTTGGGATTCTTTAATTTCTGAAAGTAGGATGTTGATGTATCAATTTGTTGTGTAATTGTTGATGGGGGGTTTGGCTTGGATTTTCATAATTAGGATAATCATATACATGGATAATATTTGGTATAAATCTATAGTTTCAAGTACAATCATAAGATAAATTTGTTATAAATTATCAAAATTCTTTTAATTACTCGAGTAAAAAGTATTTAAATACCAACAATGAGTATGATACTCACATCACTCAAGAAACAAGAAATCTATAACCTTAGAAGTACAAAACTCATATACATTACCTAATCTTCGATGGACATCTCTAAATACAAACTTATAATATATGCAAATTATTACAAACAGTGAGTTTTATTAACATAAAACGAAAAATTTTAAGTAAAATCTATATTTATAAATTACAAACTTTAAATAATTGAATCATACATATTGCTATAAAATTGTACATTTTAGAAACATCCAATATTTTACGACTTTGATCCACAAAAATTAAATCGGCCAGCAAATTGAGTGATATTAGCATATTGATTGTATCTCAAAATTATGCCAACAAGGGAAGTGTATTGAATGCGCCATCATTTAGAATAACACTCCATTCATTCCTATTTATCTGTTACCATTGAAAAGTTTTGGGGTTCATTTTTATCTGTCACATCGAAAAAATTTAAATGTCATTAATATTAATTTTACTGTTATACACTTGTATTAAATAGATTTAAAAAATGAAAGTATAATAATTTTAGAGAAAAAGTTGAGTAAACAAAGTAAGAAAACAGTTGTGGAGAATATTAAATTCAATTGTACTTTTAAAATGTATAAATAAAATTATATAAATTTAAAATATTAAGTAATTTTCTTAAATTGTATAAGATAGTTAACTGTAATAGATAAATAAAAACGGAGGGAATAGTTAAGAGATTGAAAGATAATAAATGAATTTTTAATGCAATAGATTAGGAGTAATGATTTTGGAATCAATTGTTACATCTTGCTTTTTAAATGAAAATAGCAAGTGTTATCTAAGCAACAGTCAACCCCTTACCCCCTTAGCGGATTAATATATTATTTTTTTAATTTAAATTAAGAGTGAGTAAGATCATACAAATGTTTAAAAACGTCTATACAGATATTTACTAAGATATAAAGTATTTAAAAAATCAGTCTTCTAAAATAGTAATAAATTTATCGTCAGTTTTCAAATTTCCTGGGAAGATACCCATGGAATTATTCCCAATGAATTGATGTCACGTCAAGTTCGTTAGTGATTTTTGGGGCAGGACTCGATGGTGACTATTGAAATGATAGTCTTGTAAGCCTCGGTGCAGAAAAATGCAGTGTTTTTTTTTTTTTTTCCTCGGACATAAGTTAATTGACAAAATTTGGAGTGACACGTTTGTGATAGGTTGGTCAAATAGTGAATTCAACTTGTTCCGAAATTGAATTTGTAGATTTTTTTTTTGAATACTTATCGTTGGTGCACATTTTGATTTACATTCTGTCCAGATATGAAACCTCGACACTCACTCAGATAGAAGAGGTTCACTTTCGAAATTCCCTCCTTAATTTGAGAAAAAAGCAGTTTTTTGCTTTTCGGGGTTACTAAACAGTTTCTGTAAAGATCTGAGCCCAATTAGACCAAAGCCCAATTACACAGTTTTCCGATTGATTGATTTTCTAATTCTATTTTATTTTAAATTTAAATATATTATTATTTTATAAAATTTTTATTTTTCAAAAATTATTTTCTACCCATAACACATTATATTTTCTCATTAGATCTCACATGATCTTACATATTTAATAATTTTTTTATAAAACTCATCTCAAACTAATTTTATCTACTTACACTCAATTTTTAATTATTTTTTTAAAAACTGATATATATATTTGCAACACAACATATTATCTATTTTTGTCCTCACTCAGACTCTACCTTAGCCTTACATATTTAAAAAAAAAATTATTATGTTTAAACAAACTCATTTTAAAATATTTTTAATCCAAATATACCCTAAAGAATCATACCAAAATAATATTATGCAAAATATCAATATTTTCCTCCTCAACTTATGTGATCTAATTTCTTTTCATTAAATAAACTCATCTAACGTTTGTTCCAATATTTCACAAGTCATGCCCTTAGATAAATTTAAATTTAAATAACTATAAATAGAACTTAAAACTTATTATTGAGTAACAGATATTTCTAAAAAGCTAAATTATCACTCTCTCAAATTACAAATTGCATTAGGAACAAGAAAATTAGAACACTAACAAAAACATGGACAAGCCCTTTTGGATTTTGCACTTTGTGTAAAATTGGAGAATATCCTTGCAATAAAGAAAATATTTTCAAAATGGATCCCAAAGCCCACGAAATATAGAGTCCAAAGATCAAAAAAGTGTGGCAAAGAACCCCACAAAGCTTCGTCAAAAGTAAATAATGGACCAAAGAAGAAGAAATAAAGAGATGTTGAAATGAGACAGAACTTTAACTTATAGATTAGTAGTAATCAACTTTAGATACCTTTCCAATGGGGTTGTCCTCGTGATCTAGGACACTTTCAAAGATTCTACCCCACCTTCAATTATAAACCATGTAAATTCAAATATTCAATTCAGTTGGGTACAACTCTGGAAATTAAAAATTGATTACTTACCTCATTGTTGGATTGTTATAACTAATACTAATGTGACATTTCTAATATTGGTTCACAAAGGGGACGGGAAGAGAAAAAGAGAGGAAGAATGGCATCTTTACTTCTATTAGCAGAAGTAAATTAAGTTTATCTTTCTCTTGTTTAGTTATGATGAGAAGGAAGTAAATGAAATATTTTAATATTATATTTTCTCCATTTTAAAATATTTGTTTATTAAATTTTTTTATTTTATTTTAAAACACTTGTTCATGTACATATTTCTATGATTAATGATTAGTTTCTTCCTATTTTATCTCTATTTATTCAAAGTCAACTACACAACTTTCTAATACCATTTTTTCTTCTTACTTTTTGAGAATATTCATTAACCAATAGTTATCACATTTTTAATATGGGTAGAATAAAAATTTTATTTAAATTGTAGTATTGTTTTCAACATCCTTAATTTGTGTATAAAATGTTTCATGAACAAATATTTTGAAACGGAAAGGGTATTAAATTTACTATTATATCTAATACATTATTTATTTTAACTATTAAAAAGTGTAAATTTAGGATACATTTTTCTTTTAACATTATGAACTTTCCAACCTTTCTAAAATTAGAAGGGAAGATTTATTGATACGGATAGAGTTAATTCTCCTGCCAATTCACTTCTCTTCCACATTTACCTCTAACCAAATATAAAATGTTCTTCATTTACTCTTACATTTATTTTTCCTCCTTAAATATTTTTGCTTTTTACCCTAACTAAATATAAGGTAAGTACAAAAAATAAATTAAAAAATCACGTGTAATAGGGATTTTTTTTTTTTCATAATTTACTTCGAAAAAAGAGAGTTGGTTAGAGATCATAATAGTAAAAAAAAATTTATTTTAAGATAAAAATATTACAAGTTCTAAACTTTAGGGACCAAATAAATTAATTTTTCAAAATTTTTTATTTACAATGATATGTTAATTTGTAGAATTGATATTTTTTTTTTTGGTTGGCCCCGAAGGGGGGGGGGTAATTTTACACTTTTTTATTTTTTACTCCATCTGTTTCAAAATAAATATTTATGAAACTTTTTTATATGTCCATGTGCATATTTCTAAATATAATGATTAGTTTATTTCCATTTTATCTTTATTTATTTTAAGTTAACTATATAATTCTTCAAAACTTTTTTTTCTTCTTACTTTTTGAAAATATATTAGCTGTCATGTGTTTAATAGGTGTACAATATAAACTTTATATAAATCAGAATATTTTTTTCAATATCCTTAATATGTATATAAAGGGTTTCATGAATATTTATTTTGAAATGGATAGATTAAATTATTAATAAATCCTTATATAATTAATTTTTAATTTTTTATACTACCTTCACTATTCTCGGTAAAAGATGTAGTCAATACCTACACAACTCTTTATTTTCTAAATGGTTAATTCCATCCACCCCTGAAGTTAGGGGTAGGACAATTAAGTGTTATATGTTTAAATTTAGACATTAAATACATACTTAACAGATTTTGTTGGTAATTAATGGAAAATTAATGAAAATTTTTGCAAGTTTATGCATTAACGTTAATTTTTTTAGAATTGACACATTTATTTATTACCACATCTCTCTTCTCTTTCGTTGTCTTCTTCTTCTTCTCTTTTTCATTGTCTTTCACCTTTTCCTTCTTCATTCTCTCAATCCGCACAATCATTCTTTTTGTATTTTTTTTTCAAAAAAAAAATTGTATGAATTAAGGGAAGATAAAAGGAAGAGGTGAAAGATAAAGAAAAAGGAGAAGAAGAAGACAGTAAGAGATAAGAGGAAGAGTGTGATAGTTAGTAAGAAAGTGAGATCTTAAAAATATTTCGGGATTTTGACAAATAAATATATTAATGGTAAAAAAATTAAGTCAATACATATGCTTGCAAAATTTTTTCGCCAATTACCAACAAAATCCGTTAAGTAGATACTTAATTGTCTAAATTTAAACTTCAAACACTTAATTATTCCACCCTTTTAACTTCAGGTGGGTAAATGGAATTAACCCTTCTCCAAAAGCTTTTGAAATTATTAATCGAAAGAAGAAAGGAAGAGAGTGAGAAGGAACTAATTATTTTAATTTTCAATAAATACAGAGAAGGTTAATTTGATTCTTTTTCTAAAAATTTTAGTACTTTTTAAATTTGTATGTGTTATTAAAAAATATTCCCTCTATTCTAACTAAATTTACAGTTATTGACTTGATGTGAGATTTTTTGTGAAAATAAAAATTATAATATAATATAATAAAAGTAAAAAATATATTGATTCTAAAATATTTTATATTAAACCTAAATATATAAAATTAATATATGAGAAGTATATTAATTATTTTATAATATATAATATATTTAAAATTTTTTAAATAAAAATTAATTTCTTTAAAATAATTTAAGTAAGTTAATTTTATTAGGATGGAGTGAATAACCGATAAAAAATATGGAGTGGGATACACGTTATTTTGAAACTAAAAAGTGATTTCTTGCCTTGTAGGTCAATGGATGAATCAGGACAGGTGGATAAATATACCCTAAGAAAGACGTAAATGCTTAAAAAATTAGTACTCTTTTATAATATGGTCATTAGATTAGACAATTAACGGTAACCACTTTGAAGAATTTTCCATGTTCTCATTATTGATGGCATTGCATACTCAGTGTACAGCAATGTCTCTATCTATCTCTAGCGGTGTGTGTGATCATCAATTACCAATGCATGACGCATTATTTCTTTATTTTTCGATATAATCAAAATGTTAGTTTAAGAATCTATTTGCACATCCTAACAAGTGATTTTTTATAAAAAAAATGTAGTTTTTAATTAACATTTCAAAATAATATTATTTTTATAAACTTTTTATATTTTAAATTATTTATTATTTTTATAGAGTAAATATATATTTATTATTTTTAATTATACTCTTAACAATTATTACTATATTAAACAATGACATTGATTGATATTTTTAAATTCCAGGTTCTAAAGATTCCATATATGTCAAAAAATTTTAATATATATGATTTGTATAATAGTAACAATTGTTTTGAAATAAAGAGAATAATATATCAATTATACTCTTATTATGTAAACTAGCACTTATTTGGATGAGTATTTAATTTTTTTAATTTTAAAATTAAATAATTGAGTATTTCAATCATAGTTTTACTCATGTAAAGTAATGAATAAAACAAGATAGAGGTTTTTATTAGAAAAAAAAAAAAGAAGAACATTGCCACACAAATAGAAAATTAATTCTTCAAGGGGTAAGTGGTGATACTAGTTAGATATGTTTTGTTAGAATAGTATGAAACAAAACACTCATCAGCACAAACTTGCAAGTTGGAAGAGTTTATAAAAAAGGTTTATTTTCTCTCACTCCTCACAATGCAAAAATAATAAAGAAAGTCATAGATTCGACGGTTTATAATTTCAATAACTTATAATTCTCTTGATATTCGCACTATAAATAAATAATTACGGAATTAAATTCCGCTAACTTATCCTCATGATTGAGATAAGATCGAACTTAAATTAATAGAATACTCTTCCTGTCTTATTTTATTTGTCCATTAATATTAATTATTATTATTTTATAAATATTACTCTTTAATACAATAAATATTATGCACTTACAATAAAAAATAAAACTAAATTAAATATATTTATCGTATATAAAATTTTAGAATCTAATTATCTTTTAATAAAGAGAAATTCTTTGAAAATAAAATCAGAAATGTTAATTAATTAATCGAAAAATCTTATTTTTTTAAAAACTTGTGAATCGATTAAAATAAACAAATAGAGTAAATTATAATTTACCTGATTTACCTAAATTAAATAACTAATTGGAAGAGAATGTCATCTAAAAAATTCAAAGATTTCAAAAAAAGGAAAAAGAAAAAGAAAAAAACATGTTTGGTAATCAAAGCAGCTGCACTAGCTGTAGTAAGAATTGTGCTTAGGCCATGTTTTGTCATTATGAATCACAAACTTAAATACTTTGAATAAAATAATTAGCACTTCAAATTTATAGTATCATTGATATTATCTATTATCATATTGATAATAATATTAATTAGAATTAAGAATGAGCATCACCATCCAAATAAGTCAGTCCATTATTAGGCTGGACATATTTTTCATTTTCGTCCTACCCTTAAGTCTGCAAATCAACGGCCACCAACCACCCAAACCAGGAAAAAAAAATGGTCAAAAATAAAAGAAAAAATTAACACCTTAAAATAAAAAAGAAAAAGGGGCATCGCTTCCTGCTTAAAAAAAAAAAAACAAATAAATAAAGAGAACCTAAATTTTAGTTACTTCGTTAATATGCTAAAGGAAAAAATTAATATAGCTAAAATTATATAACTTATTAAAAAAAAACGAATTGTGGGGAGGAGTAGTATTATTTATTTAATATTTATCCGTACAATATTTGAGAGATTATTCAGGTATGGTCACCAGTACAGGTCTCCAGGCTCTCCTAAGCAACCGTTGCCGAAACGTCGCCGATAATGGCCTAAGAGATCGGACTCCGACTCGTCTCAATCCCAATCCACCGGCACCACCAACGCCGCCGCTAACCCCAGTTCCACCGACAAAGCCACTTGACGGTAAAAACCCATCTCTAACATTTCCAGCAACCCTCTCGTCAAACGACGGCGGGGACGACACGAACAAGTCCCTTAACTTCTGACTGACCGCCAATTCCTTCGCTTTCTCCGGTGAGCTCTCATCTCTTTCCCGCCGATCCGGCGAACCCACTTCCTGACGGGCCAGTCTCCGTCCGCTACTGTTTCCCCGACTCAGCAGCATTCGCAGTGTCTTCCTGCGACGGAGATGTATAACCGGGCTCGTTGTTGGGCTTCTAGTCGGGCTCCCAGCCACTGCACACTGCGTAGCCAATAGCTTAAACTTCTGCAGCGTCGCCATACTTAATCCTACTTCAGCAACTCAGAATCTTGAAGGGCAACAACGGGATTCAATCAAACAAAATTAGAAAAAATTTAGAAGAGATATGAGAGAGAGAAAGTGAGATCTAGGACTAATGATTGAAGAGGTGGCCATGGAAAAAGAGGGATGCTTTGTGCTGTTAGTATTTAAACTGGGTTAGAAGAAATCAAAGAGAACAGGGACAATTTCGGATGGCTTTATTACGGGGGAATAAGAACGGGCTTTGTGTTTTGGGCTTCTATACATTTGATGGCATCAGTTTTTACACGTGGCGATAAATATGGGTTTGGAAGTAAGTCGACTGTGGGTCCACTGTTTTTATGTATGGGTACCCTGTGGTGGTGCTGGCCGGAAGGAATATCATATTCAGCCGGCTGTGGTGAGGACATCTACTCACAAACAAGGATTACATTTTAAGGTGACGGTTGGGGATTTGGTTTTATTGTTTCCTTTGGTGTCAAGGGAAGTTTGTTTTATTGTTTCCTTTGGTGTCATACGAATGACGATTTGAATTTAAAATAAATTGTTAAGGTGTACGTTATTTAAAATTTATATTTAAAATAATTTTATGAGATAAATTTAAAATTGTGTAGTTGAAGTATGCGGAGAAAGAGTATTTCATTTCCCCATCCCTCTATCTCTTTCAAAATGGTACTAAAAGATTTTGGGGAGTTTGTGAATAATGATGGTTTCTCCTGCTGGGGGACTGAATGTAAAGAAAAGGGTAGAACGTAATCACTAAGAGTAGAATGTTTTGTTACCTCTTCATAAGTTCATTGACAGAGAAATCCTCTACTTGCAATCCCAGCAAAGTTTCCTTTCAAAAGGTGGTTGTTGGGCTGTAAAATCACCACCTTTTTTTGCACATCAAACAAAATGATACTATGTTAACACTGATGACCCATGAGAAACACTTGCACTAGAGCAATGATGCTTCCTCAAATTCTTCACAGAACCAGATACAACTAACTCAATGAAGAAACAATAAACAGGATTCCTACTCTTGTAGATCATATGGTGGTTCACTTTCTACTTTTGCATATTTTCTTGGTACAACAGGCAGGGAAGGAATGCTGGGCAAGACAGCCTCAAGTAATGACTGGTTAAAGCCTAAAGGAAGTAAAACAATCGGGCAAGAAAACTGAAACCCCAGGGCATGCATGCAGTATTATCTCCAGGGAATGACATTATCCATTGGGAAGGGTACAATAGCATAAATACATAGGAAAATGAATACTGTTGAGCATTAGAAGCTCCTTCCAATATGTACAATCCCTTTAGGTCTATATTAATTGATGGTTTTTTTTTTCTCCAATATTTTCTAGTACAGAATAAATACATTTTCTCTAGGAACCATACAATTGGGGGGGAAAAAAGTATAAAACAAAACAAAACAGCCACATTGATGAGAATGACAAGGAAACTCTAGCCCAATCCAAACCACTCCCCAAAATTGTCACAAGGCAGGATAGAACAAGAAAGAGATGTCATCCGCTGGAATTAGGTGTAGAGCTTAAGAATTTATCAGTAATTGAATCCGGTGAAGGTGGGGAAATGTTGTCCTTGACGATTCCTCCATCGTCAATCAAAATGTCTACGACCTCAACCTTTTGAGCATTCATTCCTTCATTCTGAATTTTTCGTAATGCATCAACTACTTCTTGCATTGAAGGCCTCATATCTCTCTCCTGTTGCAAACATCGGAAGGCCAACTCGGCTACTAGGGTTGTCATCCTCCTCACAGAACTATTTGCTGCAAACTCTAAACTTTGATCAACCAACTCATTCAATGTATGATTCTGGATTTTGTTGATTGCCATATTTGCCAAATTAATGTCGTGGCGGTGCCTGTTGGTGTCCACTGCTTGCAATGATGAAATAAGCTCAATCAAGACCACTCCAAAGCTATAAACATCACTCTTTTCAGTAAGCTGGTAACATTGATAATATTCTGGATCAACATAGCCAGGTGTCCCTTGAGGAGCTGTTGATACATGTGTAACATCATTTGGAAACAACCTAGACAACCCAAAATCAGCAACCTTAACATGGAAATCATTGTCTAGGAGAATGTTATTGGTTTTAACGTCACGATGTATGATATCTGATGCATGAAGATAAGCAAGAGCATCAGCTGTCTCAATGGCTATGTTCAACCTGATAGGCCAAGATAGCAAACCAGATTTGGAGCGTTTTCCATGCAGGTGATCAGCCACTGTTCCATTTGGGATATACTCATAGACAAGCAGTAGCTCTCGGCTTCGCTTAGATGTGCATCCATACAGTGTCACAAGGTTGGTGTGCCTTAGTCGAGTCAGGATCTCAACTTCATTTATGAACTGCTCGACACGCTTGAAGTTGTTCTCATATAAACGCTTGACTGCAACTATGCGACCATCGGGAAGAGCACCTAAAAGAAAAGGTTGGAGAGTTGGAAGACATGAAAAATTATCCGGACCATCTTAAACTTAAAACAGAAAATTGAAAGAATTTATGGCCATACCATAGTACACAGTACCAAAGCCACCATCTCCAAGTTCTCTACTTTGGGCAAAATTATCAGTAGCTTCCTCAAGTTCATTGTAGCTGAAGACCTGGACTCCAAAATAGGAGCTTTCCCGTCCAAATTCAGATTTTGATGAAGGATACGAAGGGATGCTTTTGGTGAAAGCATTTGAAGGAGGAGTAATTGAAGCTTTGCTTGCAAGAGGAGTTGGAAGGTCCTTGCTCTCTGTTTGGGTCACTTGGGAAGATGCAGCAGCAAGCCGCTTCTTCCGTTGTTTACAGAAGAAGATCAACCATCCAATGCCAACACCAGCAATAGCTGCACCTGCTATGGCAAGGACTGGAAACACAAGCAAGAGTAAGACTTTCTTTCCTAGGCATTAAATGCACAAAATAGATTTTTCCCCAGTGAGAATGAGGCAGTACCTATGCTAACTGGTGTGTTGACACCGCCTTTGCCTCCCCCACCTGCAAAAGTCATGATATGAACAAATACTCAATTATTGTGATTGCATAAATTAAATCTTTTATTATCGATTCTTGCAGATAGGAATGGCAACAATCATTTAAAATAGAACTGGGAGCATTTCAATTTGTAGTTTGAACAAGCCAAGGGGAGCACTAAAGCATACTTGAAATGAATAAATACTAGTGCTAGATGAGAACAGAACGTATCAAGCTACCAGAGATAATAAATTAAAGTAAAACACATTCAGTTGGTCAAAATTTTGTGTCTGTCATCTTTTACCTAAAATTCAAGAAGGGGTAATATCCAGAGTAACATATTAACATGTACTTTGAAGATCCAAAGTCAAAGAAGAGGGCACTATAGTGACTTCACATTGTCCAGACAGAATTTCACAGGCATTTCATGCTTCAAACTGAGAATTAACTATACAAGAATTCAGAAAGCAAGTAACATAAACTCGAGTTATTTGACAGAATCTTTTATCCACAGTCACTTCTAAGTTCTTTATCACATACTCACAGTATCAGCATATCTCAGAACTGGAACAAAAGAAAGAATTAATGTTCACATTGGGCATGGTCGGTTTCACATTATTCATAAAGCATTCATCAAAGTTCATTTCATGCATGCCTGACCTATTGTCCTATTAATTAGAATCATAACAATGGACTCTCACATTACTGGAACTAAGCTACCAACCCACCAGCAAGGGAAAATGCTAGGGAAGAGTTTTATCGATCATTTGTTTTGTTTAGCTGCATGATGCATCACTAGTCCTCACGTTGTAGAGTGAGTTTGACAACAGGAGTAGAACATCAGCAATCATGAGCAAGTAAGACCTTTATCTGTCTAAGTATGCAAACAGCTAATATCTATTGTGGCTTCTAAGATTTCTTTCTACCTGAAGTACAACAAAAAACAAGAAAGCTATCCCAAACTAGATGCAATCGCGTCAGTTAAGATAGCTAACTAGTCTACTACCTTGAGGTGAAGCATTGACACTATCAACTGGAGGAGGTGCAAATAACATTGGACAAGGTTCATTCCCACAAATACAAACGGGTTCTCCCAAACTTGTATCAAAGCCGCATTGCCCACCGAGCCCGTAACAGTCCGAACACATTTTCTGATAGGGGTCAGTATAATTCACTGTGAACCCCTCCATCAATGCACTCTGGAGACTTGTCCTGCTTTCCACAAGCCTCATCCCTACACTCCTCAGAATAGGCACCGTAACACTAACGCTGCAAAAAATTACCTTCAAAATCGGGTCACTTGGAACCGGCCCGATTATATAATAAGCATCGATAAAACTGATGTTGGCGATGGTACAATTGAACAAATTTTGGGGCCTCCTAGTCATGGACGTAGAAGTATTGCATCCATATATTAAAGTCAGCTCATTGTTGAGATTACCAAAGGAGAAAAGGGTGGAATTCAGAGTCGAGTTGGCGAAGTGAGACGGGCAGACGTTGTCGTAAAGGTCAGCACGGGAAAGGGTTAAGCTTTTGGTGGTCTGGTCGAGTTGTAGAACTCTGTAGGTAACGGAGTTGTGAGTAAACTCGGTAACATTATTCGACTGGCATGTGAGCTTGAACTCAGGGATGCCACAGTGGTCGGGGCGCTCACCGCCGATGAAAGGGTATGAGACGTTGGAAATGGAACCGCAAGAGAATGTGCGGTTGCAGTCGGAAAGGTCAATGACAGCATCGCAAAACGACGGTGTGAGGAAGCAGGAGAAGAAGACAAGAAGGGTGACGAGGGGAGAGTAAGTGAGAGGATGCATTTGGAAACCCGATGAAAATGCATGCAGTTGTGGGACTTGAAGCGAGAGTGAAGGTGGAAAATTTGCATCTTGGTTGGCGGCTGTTCGGAGCAGTTCAAGGTTGAAGGGAGAAGGTCGGAGCTGGCTTTGGTTGACTGCGGGCAGCGATTCCTGTGTGGGGTAGCGGAAAAGACAAAGGTTCGGTCGCTGTAGTAATGGGGCGTGGGGACAGTCGACGACGAAAGAGAGTCAATTTAAGTCTGGGGTGTTTTGTTTATTATTTAACGTATGACGCCCGCATATTTTGACATATTCGAAATGGGATCCACTATCTTTTTTAAATATCTATTGGGCCCCAGCATTTGGTTGACGATGCCCTCCAATAGGCCAAGTCCTCTCTTTTTTTTTTTTGTTTCCATTTTCTTTATAGAATATATATATAGCAATAGTTTAACTCTAGCTTTAGTATACTTATTTATTGTTAGTGAACAATCCTTATTTGGTTAATGTTTTAGCAATAGGCAGGCACAAATATTATTATGAACGAAGACCTTAAACTCTAGGTGAATTATTTGGAAAAAAAAAAAAAGATGAAGACAAGAAGATGTTATAGTGTGTATGACTGTAAATATTTTAATATATTATTTCGTATATTATTTATTTAATTAATAATATTATTTTATGGGTAATAATATTATGTAACAGATAAAATATTAAATACTAATATATTAAAAAGATCCTAAACTAAACTGTCTCAATCATCACCAAGCTATAGCAGCCCTGCTCTTTAAGGGTATCAAATTTAAATTCTATTTTATTCAATATAATTTAATTTGATTGATCAACAAAATAACCTATTTAAATAAAAAAAAAAATCAATTTTTAAAAGGAAAGCAATCAAGCAGCAAACCCAAATCCGCCATCCTTTTAGTTTTAGAAGTCCATTACGAGAGAACCAAACTATACCTAAAGCACAACAAAGGAGAATCAAGAAATATGGTCAAACAAATGAAACTTTGAAGGTTTGAGTCAACAAAGGCATGCAAAGAAGATACTAGCAAGAAAGAGCCACATGGAGATTGAGAAACCTTGAACCCGAGAAAAATGAGGATTTCAGAAACAGGAAGGAAGAAATTCCCTGTTGCTTCTCCGTGGGAGTTTCCTAAGAAGATCCGTAAGAGTTAATCCTCGACATGAAAAGGTTACTGCCCGAGACAAGCGAGATGAACTAAGCCTAAAGCTGTCCATGAAGATGGCTCATGCCTCGTATAACTCACAGCCATGGCAAATTCTAATGTGCTTTTTGTGATCTATTACTATCTCTAAACTGAATGAATTTAAAGAAGAAAACAACAGGATTCAGAAGCACTTACCATTACTATTGCCACTTCTAGTGTTATTGCACGTTCGATCATATGGTCGATCAGAACAATAGCAGGCAAATGACCTGGTATTCGAGTTGTATCCACATCTTCCCCCTGATCGACTGCATTCGTCACAAATTGAGTTATTTGCTTCCCACTGTATACCAAACCCGCCACTAAGAGCTGCTTGTAAAGCTGCTGCATTTCCTAAATTTTGAGTTCTGGCAACCGGAACTGAGATGCTGCTATTGCATAGAATGTCAACCGGGTTAAAGGGGAGGGGGAGTGTATCTGTTGAATAAAAATATGTGGTTCTGGTTTCATTCACCGTGCAATCAAACTGATTTGGTGGCCTTGAGAAATTAGCACTGGGAACAGTACAACCATAGGACAGAGTCAAGTTCCGGTAGCCAGAAGGGTAGCGGAAGATGTTGTAATTGAAGGTGGTGTTGTGCATAAATCTAGGACAAATACTGATGTCCCAGAGATCATTTCTAGCGACAGTTAGACTGTGTTGCAACTCGTCGATAGACAGAACACGGTAACTTACAGCTTCATATGTAAGCAGAGGAATATTACTTGCGCAGGTAAGCTCGAAGCCTGGATAGCCACAACTGCTAGGCCGATTCCCTCCCCAGAAAGGATAATTAAAGGTTTGGTTTCCACACTGAAACGGCTCACCGCAGGTCGCATATTGCTGATCCTGACAGAAAGACTTCGGGATGTGAATCAAAGCGAGGCTTGCAATCACCACGAGGGAAAAGGTCGGAAGCAGATTTGGATTCATCTTTGCAGAGAGACGAGGAGAAGGAAAAGATTGGAACTGTTAAGGTTCACAAATATGAAATAGATCACTATTCAAGGTAAGGACAGAGAGACGAATTTTCACAGGCACTAATCAAAGAAGACGGTCACCCTTGACAGCGATGAGCCCGTTTTGTATAAATTTTTCAACCAAACATAGAAGCTTCTGTTGGAAATTGGCATCAAGAAATTGCTGACTTTGTCTTATTTGCTCAAAAATCTATAGTGACTAATGGTTTCACCTTCAGGAAATCTTACCTTATATTCTATACTCGTTCAGAAATTTGGAACTTTGGCATACCCGGAATTTTGCCTTGTATTTTAACCATTTTTCTGGTCACTGATTGGTTAGTCAACAATATTCACGAGTACTTAAGAGGCTATCAACCGAACTACAGTTTCAAGAATAAGAAATCCACAGCCAGCTAACCATGTTTATATTTTAAACAGAACGAACCAATAATATATAAGAGGAGGAATACTCTGTTGACTCGCAACCTTTTGATGGAACAGAACAAGGCAAAGGCGACAAAAGAGCAGAAATAGAGACATTAAAAACCCATCCCTATGGAGGGCATGCGAGAACAGGAAGTCTGGAAGCCAAAAATAGCCTTGCCCCCGATGGAAAAGAAAGATGTAGCAGAAAGAAGGACTTCAAATAAGCCTTTTCACAGCAGTCTCAACTCAAATCTTGAAGTCCTTCGACAGGCTAACTTGAGGGACTTTTGCCAAATGCTAATAACTATAGCGGCTCAAGTTACTAATTTCAAGCTTATCTTTAATCAATCAGTTTCTTGGATTTGTAACATTTGTTCATCTAGATCTTGAACACAATCGAGCATGGCCTCTCAGAAAGTAGAACAGCAATGTCGAGTATATGACGCAATAATAAAAGATGAGTATGTAAATAGTAATATTCGTGAAGTTATAGATTGAATTTGTGACTCTATATTACATACCTAACGATTTACATCATCTACCAAGTTCCTTACGGAGATATATTAATTTTTACTTAAGACGAACTGAACTATTACTTTGTTCTAAAATAGTTAAAGATTTTTTATAAAAAAATTCAATAAGACTTGGTCAATGTAAAAAAATTTATTGGAAAACCCTGATAAAATTTCAATATTCTGATCCCCCGTGGTAGATTTTGACTATTGAAGGAAAGTTTTGTGGGGACTTTTCTATTGGTTATGGAAAATTAATTTGGCAACGAACTGGATGCGGGTTGCCTTACCAACGTAGTCAATGGTTTTTCAGCTGACTAAAAAGAGATCTACCTAGCTAAATGGGCTGGAAAATGGGCCATGGCCAGTCTTGCAAACAGCAAGCAAATGCGTATGCAAACTCTACGTCCCAACTTTTCTTGGGCCCTTTGGATGGCCTTTCAGCAACCCACTCCAATTATTGGATTCTATTTTTAACACTACTTTCATTTTGAAATAATTTTTTATTTTAAATTTATCGTTTTTAAAATTTTAAAATATATTTATTATCTTTCTGTCATTTAGTTATCATATTATTTCACTAATTTATCATATTATTTAGTTTTTTTAGCTTTTAAAAAAATAGTATAATCCTTTTAAGAGTTTTTAATAAATTTTAAAAAAAATTTAATTGACAATTATTTCTAAACAATAGAGCAAGATATACCTAAACAAAGTAGGAGCTAAATTCTTCAACCCATTTATTCGCCATTTTTTTTCTTAATATTTTCTTTTGTAATGCGAAGTTGGTAACCACCTTCTCTCTTCCGTAATGGTGAATCATATGGCCAAAAATCCGCCTTAATAAGCCAATGACGACAAACCAGGGGTAGGTTACTTACTACCTACTAAGATAGGACATCTAAACCAACCAAGAAATGTAATCAATTTTCAAAACGCTACTAATCAGACCTCAATTTTTGATCGGAACACCACCGGAAAAATCTCATACGTACCTCGAGATGGTGCGCTACCATTGCCAATTGAGCAAGTGGTCGTCATGTAGGGAGGAGCTGGGCAATAGCAAGTAGATGTATTGCTAATGAAATCATAACCACACCTTCCGTTCGATCCAGTACACTCACTGCATGCGCTGCCGTCCACCTTCCATCTAACGTCGAACCCTTGCCGGAGAACTTCATCCAAGCCCGTAAAATTTGATGCCCCTCCTGCCCCCGTGTCCATTAGTACCACAGGATATGTGACAGTGGCATTGCAGCCGCCGGGAACAGGAGCTCCAGGCAATTGCCTCAATACAAGGACGGTATTGCCACCAGTCCCACAAGAAAGGGAGGTTTGGCCAGGCACGTTGAATGAGAATGGGCAGCCATAGAGGAAAGTAAGATTAATAGAGCTAGAAGCATAATCAAAGAGCTTAAAATCTAAGGTGGTGTTAACTAAAAAATCACTCGGACAAGCGGCCTCCATCACATCTTCTCTAGTAATCCTCATAGTTTGATTATCTGGATAAACACTCAAGACGCGATACATCACGTTCTTGATCTCGATTCTAGCAACATTATCTCCATCACAGCTGAGAACTAAACCAGGATAGCCGCAATATGGAGGATCATTGGCTCCCCGGAAAGGGTAACCAACTCCGTTGATGTCGCCGCAGCTGAACGTATTGCCACAGGTCTGATAAAATTCTTCTGGATTACTCGAAGCATGAGGTAATTGAATCAAGACGAGAACTTTCAAGGCAAAACTAAACAAGAAATAGGGAAGCAATGAATGGTTTATCTGGAAATTCATCATTCATGTGGAGGAGACCGTGGATTTGATTTGGACACTGAAAATGAACAAGAGGGAAACAGAGGATACTGGAGACGGATGCTTATTAGCTTGCCTAGAGAAGACCTTTTGATTAAGAAGTGGACCTTACAGAAAGGCTCAAGGAAAATGATAGAAGAAATAAAAAATTCTCTACTAACAGTTGAGTTGTCTCTAATCATAACACAGTAACTTGGCCATTGAAATGATAAGAAAAATCAAAATCTGGTACTGGATTTGGAATCTTTCTTGGGTTGTAAGAGAAGTCCACAGCGAGAACAGACTTTGATGAAGAGCTACCTTTGACAAAGTGAGCTAAGATTACTGGTTTGTTCAGCTTATTTTTACCTAATTACATACTATGATTGTGTGGTTAGTTGCTCAAATAGAAGAGCCAGCAATTGGGTGGTTAGAACATAGTTGGCTGTTAATACATATCAACTTCTTTCACTGCTTAACTTGAGAGTGGAGAAAAAGGCTTTTGCTGGTCTTATCTTATGGCTATTTAATGAGAAAAGGAAATTTTGCACTATACTGTGTGGATGATTAAATGCTTCTTTTTTATGATAATTTTTTAAGAACAAAAATATATAAAATAATAATTTTAAAATTAAAGTAAAAATTTTAAGTGAAATAAATTTGGACAAATTTTTAGCCAATCACACTCTTAGTTAATTCTTTTACTTCAAATAAATATCTTATTTTTAATTTTATAGTGTTTTAAAAGAATAGAAAATTTTTTAAACTATAATCAATATGATACGAATTATATTTACTTCATCAGTATTTAAAAAAAAAAAATACTCCTTCCTGTATTACCTGTCTGGCCCACCTTTCGACTCATTCCTTCCTTTCTATAAAGATTCGGCCCGAGTTCATGTAGTTCGGGCTTTTCACCTATTATTTGTCTCCTCGAAGTAGCTAATAATATATATATATAAAGCTAAAAAGTTGACAATGAAAACAGTCATTATTGACAATGACCCAGCAATATCTCCCGAATCAACCCTTCTCCTACCAGCCAACCTCCAACTCTTCAACCAAAATAAATGAGATTCATGGAACCATAATATATGAGAGAAAAGCTCAAATACAGGGATCCTCTTAGGAGCCAACACCAAGCATAAAGACAAGAAAAGTACACATATAACATTGCTTGCAAGCAAAATTTCCGTATACCTAAACTTGTTCTATAGGTTCAACATGTGCTTTGATTTATCAACATTTTATTTTCTTCGTCTTATAAATTAAATGTCTTATAAAGTTTAAGAGACTAAATTCATACTCTTAAATTATAATTCTTGTATAATCATCACTATTTTTTAACTCTTTCATTCTCAAATTATTAATTTTTTTCTTAAATTACTCTTTTAATTTAAAAAATCATCTCAATGAATTGCAGATTTTGAAATGAGTTAAAATAAAAGAAGAATTTTAAAAGTTTAAGAATATAAGAGTCAATATAAACTTTTTTTAATAATAAGATTAAAAAGATAGTTTAAAAACTAAAAATTAAAAATTTGAGAATAAAAAATAATAATGACTAAACAAAATAATTATAATTTAAGATTATACATTTAGATGCTACAACTACCAGTGCAAATTTAATCTATCCTTCAAAGTTTTAATATAATTAAATTATTAAATTCAAAATCTTTTAATATGTTTATACATATTGTGGTCCTAAACATGAAATGGCACACATCAACAACACTGTCTAGCATAATCAAGAATTCAAATTTGATTTAAAACAGACCTACCTGAGCCAACCGGACGGGATTGCTGTGGGCTGCGTTCTGCATCGACTAATACATTCCGGCACAGTGCTTGGGAGTCTGGGGGTTGATCTTGGGGACATAGGCATGTGAATTGATTGGTTCTGAGGTCATAGCCGCAAGTTCCATTGGAGTTCTTGCACTCATTGCAGGCCGTACCATCAACTTTCCATCTCACATCGAATCCTCCTTCTATCAGTTGTTTGAGATTTGCAAGTTCTCCGTTCATTCCGAAGGATGAACTGTGGATTGGGATGAAAATACTGGCCCGACATGTCCCGGGGCCTTGTGCTCCTGGCACGACATAACCATTCTGGTAAGTGACTCCATTGATGGTACAGGTTAGCTGGCGAGGAACAGGGATATTCAGAGGAGGGCAGCCATATTGGATTGTGAGATTCACATAGCCAGAAGTGAGCTCAAAAAGTTGGGAATCGAGAGTAGTGTTGATGAACTCCTGTGGACAAATATCTCCAGAAAGATCATCTCTTGTGATTTTCAAGAGTTGGATGCTCGGATTGATTTCCAAAACGCGATAGCTCACGTTCATGATCTTCATAGTAGTCGTATCCCTGTTGCAACGAAGTTCAAGTCCAGGATGACCGCAGTCCTCAGGCCGGTTGCCTCCCCAAAAGGGATAATCAACACCTCTTATTCCTCCACAGTCGAAGGAATTCGAGCAACTGGAGTACCATTGAGTGTTGTTTTGACATGAAACTGAAGGGAAATGGATGAAGAAGACAACTGTGCAGAAGAGAATTGCAGCCGGTGTTGTCGAGAGGAAGTTGCTCTTCATAGTCTAGCAAAGAGGGCAACAGAGTATCTAACAGTGAGCTAAGGACTGTAGAGATGTTCTAAGAGATATAAATATGAACCAACTTTGTAGGCAAGAATTAAAGAATACTACTACCAACCACTACTGCACCTAGGGTGGGAAGAACGAGTCTTTGACTTGTAATGCTTTCTTGTAAAAAAGGACATTTTAGTACTGCAAAACTATAACTACATGCTTCTGATATCAGGCCTAGCCAATTCAAGCTTGAAGAATTATCTAAAAGATGCATCTAAAAATTAGAACCCACCATTTTTATTACTAAGTACATTCAAAAATTTCAACCAACTTCTCCTTTCATTTTTAATTAGAAGGTTTCCAAACTCGAAGAAGGATGAGATTTTGGGTAGGGTGATTTTCCCCTATTACTATGATGCATTTCAAGCTTAATCTGAAAGAAACTCCATGACAAGACTTGGAAACCGGACGAACTTTGACGAAGGTGAAATGATTATTATCATGAAATATATGTCAAAGAAATGGAAGAAGATTAGTTTGTTCAAAACTTCGGGAGGTCCAACTGAATTAGTAAGGCGTCGACAAAGATAAAAAGTCTATTCACGTTTTGTTAGGAAAAGGTTAAAACTACCTCGATTTTTCTTGAAATGTGCTTGATTAAATTCTATTGATCTTGGGTGGAAATACACATTCTCTGTTTGAACATAGATCTTAGTCTACTGGAAAGATATTTTAGCAACATTAACATCTCACTTTGATCCGCCAACCCACGTTTGGCAACTTTTCTAGTATTGGTCAATAGAAAAGACTGATAAAAATCGACCAAATCAAACAAAACAAGATGAGGTATGAGTTTTTTTTTTTTTTTTCACTTTTGAAAATTGTTCACCTTGGTTTAATGATTCTTTAACCCGAGATACTATTGCAGTTGAGTTCAAAATTTAATGTTGAAACCGAAAATCAAACCGAACCAAACAAATGGTGCAGTGAGCTCAGCTAAGGACCAGGAATGCAAGAAGATGGCAACGCCCTATGCGGTGAATCTTAGGGTAGCAGGAAGAAACAGCTCCAGAATGACAAAAGCGAAAGATGGATGGTTGAAGTTTTCAACAGGCTCTTTCCAAGTATGGGACTATGGGACTATTCTGCATACGTGCATCAAAACTAGAGCTGTATTCGAACACGAATAAATCGAGCATCACATTTTCAAGTTCGAGTTCGAATATAATCGAACGCTGTTCGAGTTCGTTCGATTATTGTTTGATAATGTTCGAGTTCGTTTAAGTTCGAGTTCGAAAAACTCGATTAACGTTCGAGTTCGAATTGTTCGAGTTCGTTTATTTTATATTTTTTATTTTAAAATTTATAAAAATAATAATTCAAATTTTAATTAAAAATAATTGAATATTATAATATTAAATAAATATTATTAATATTAATATTATAATATAAGATTTATTAAGAATAAATCTTAATATTATAAAATATAAATAAAATAATTAATATAATATAATTAATTTTAAAAAATATATAATATGTTCGCGAACGTTCGAATATGTTCGTGAACATGTTCGAATTCGTTCGTTTATTATTCGAGCTCGAGTTTGTGTTTGAGTTCGTTCGTTTATTAAACGAACGAACTTTATTCGAACACGAACGAGCTCGAACTAACTTTTGTTCGCGAACGTTCGGTTCGTTTACAGTTCTAATCAAAACCAATACCAATCAACTAGCTTCAACATTAATGCCGTTACTCTTTCATATGTGTTCTAAAGACTCTTCTAATACAACATTCCAATATGTCATATAATTTTGCTAAATGTTATAAAATTTGAGTAGTATTAAAAAAAAATCTACACACTACACACTAAGAAAACTCTAACTATTTTTGCATAAAAATTTCTTCAAACTTCTCTCTTTCTTTTTCTCACAATTCTTTCACAAAATGATGGTGTATTACAAGTTTAGAGAATAGCTCTATTTATAGAGCTCTTAATTAGTGGAATACATCATCTTCCACTAATCTTAATTAGTGGTATCTCCACTAAATGATGGACATTCATAAAAATTCATAATTAATGGAGTTTCCATTAATTAGTGGAATTTTCACTAATTCTCTAATAATTCACATAAATGTATAATTAGTGGAGCTTCCACTAATTCAAATATTTACAACACTCCCCCTTGAATGTTCATCCATTACATAAAGAATATGCCTCGTTAAAACCTTACTAGATAAAAACTCAGTGGGAAAAAAATCTAGTGAAGGAAAAATAGTACACTATTCTATATGTTTGTTTATTACTCCCCCTAATGAGATGATTCATTTAAAATTTTAAACTGACACATACAGATTTTATATCTCAACTTCTCAAATGTTGCAGTCGATAAAGTCTTCGTGAAAATATTTGCGAGGTTGTTACATGACCGAATTTGTAGTACATCAATTTCACATTTCTTTTGGAGTTCATGAGTAAAGAAGAATTTTGGTGGTGAAAAATGTTTTGTCCGATCTCCTTTAATATATCCTCCTCGTATTTGAGCTATACAAATTGCATTGTCTTCATAAAGAGGAGTTGGAATATCTCTGATAGATGATAATCCACAACTTTCTCAGATATTATGAATTATTGATTGTAACCATACACATTCTCTACTTGCTTTCATGAATGGCTATATTTTTAGCATGATTTGAAGAAGTAACTGCTTAGAGATATCGAATGATTTGTTTAATTCCATTCCAATGTCGTCGTATTGGTGAAGAACTAAATCTTGCTAATAAATTGACAGCAAATACAATATCAGGTCATGTATTGTTAGCAAGATACATCAATGCACCAATTGCACTGAGATATGGTACTTCAAGACCAATGAGTTCTTCATCATCTTCTTGAGGTCAAAATCTTTCTTCACATCTAATGACTGAACGATCATTAGAATACTCAATGGATGTGCTTTGTCCATGTAAAAGCTTTTTAGAACTTTTGCTGTATATGTTGATTGATGAAACTTGTTCAATTTGTAAACCAAGACAAAATGTAATTTTACCAACATCCTTGATGTCGCATAATCAATTGTTTCGTTGAGCTCTTCAGGAGTTTCAATAAAATTAATATCATCAACATATATCACAAATTTAGAACCAGATTTCTTAATAAAAACACATGGACATACCTGGTCATTTGTAAATCCTGCTTTCAATAAATATTCACTAAGATGATTGAATCACATGCGCCCAGATTACTTCAAGACATATAATGATTTTTGCAACTTGATGGAGTAATTTTTACGAGGATAATGTTTATATGCTAGGATAATGTTTATATGTTTCAGGCATATGAAATCCTTCGGGGATTTTCATATAAACATCATTTTCTAAATTTCCATACAAGTAAGCAGTGACAACATCTAATAGGCGCATATCTATTTTTTCATGTACTGCCAAACTGATAAGATATCGGAGTATAATAGCATCAACAATAGGAGAATAAGTTTCATTATAATCAATACCTGGTCTTTGTAAAAAACCTTGAGCTACTAACTGTGCTTTATCTTGTATGATTTCATTATTTTCATTGCGCTTTCTCACAAATATCCATTCGTAACCAACAGGTTTTACACCTTCTAGTGTTCAGACTGTAGGTCCCGAAGACTTTACGTTGTGTCAGTGTATTTAACTCCGATTGAATCGCATCTTTCTATTGTAACCAATCTTTTCTATGCCGACATTCATCAACTGATATTGGTTTAGGATCATCATTATCATGTATAACATCAAGAGATATATTGTATACAAACATATTATCAATAATTATTTCTATCCAATTCCAACTTCTACCGGAAGTTGTATAATTAATAGAAATTCACTATGAACATCTGGATCATTTAATCCTCTTTTCTTTCGAGGATTTTTATCTTTAGAACTAAGAGGTCGGCCACGCTTCTGACGTGCTTTTGGCTCAGCAGCTATAGGTATAATCTTTTTGTTCTGCTGGAACTTCAAGTTGAATATGAGCATCTATAGTTGGAATATGAGATTTCGTTACTCTTCTGGAGTCAACAAAAGCGTTTGGCATTTGATTTGCAATGCTTTACAAATGAATTATCTTTTGAACTTCAAGTTCACACGCGCTTGTATGCGGATCAAGATAATTTAATGATATTGTCCAATCAAGATCTTTCTTATACTGTTTATGTTCTTCCCATAATTTAAGGAATAATGATTTCACAAGAGAATAAGGGAAAAGAAAAAGAAATGCAAGAACATGATGACAAGTAGGAAATGCCCCAAAAATTTTTTTTTTTTTTTTGACTCTTCCCAGTACCATCTTTTCCCCTTCCTTTTTGTCTTTTCTTCTCCTCCGTCCCTCCACCTATCATCTACCTCTTCTTCTTCCTCGTACATATATATATATATGTGTGTGTGTGTGTGTGTGTGTGTGTGTGTGTGTGTCGGTATATATCTCAATCATCAGCCATTAGTAAACATAAAAAAAATAAAAAAACCTCAAAGCATATATAGAAACTCGTAATTCATTTGAGACATGGTTAAATTTTGACTTGGTTTCTAACGTAGAAGATTTTGATGTGTTTTCTTTTCCAAGCCAACTGCTTCCATCTAATGTCAGGTCTAACGCAGAAGATTTTGATGTCTTTTCTTTTCCAAGCCAACCGCTTTCGCCTAATTTCAGGTGAGATACTTTTAAGGGCTTCTTTTTTTTTTTAGTGTGCTTAATAATGAAATTAAACTCTCTTTTGGTTTGTTGTGGTGTAAATCAGTGGTAGTTCTAGATATGCTGCTTTAAATTTTCAATTTGATCTACACATTCAAGAGACTGCTTTTGATGCTGTTGATCTACCCATTCAAGAGACTACTTTTGATGCTGTTCCTCTGAATGAGGATATGCTTGTGCATGATCCTTTCTACTCCCTAATGGATTTTGAACAAAGCCAGAATTTAGTTCCAGGTTATCATACATTCAAACATGGATTTTGCATGGTATTACCTTTACTGATATTATTTTTCCTTTTCTAGGAGAAATAATGAGTGGTCTTGGCAACGAATTTAGAGTGGGGACCTATGAAATGCATAATATCGAAGTTCAAGATATTATTGCAGATGAAATTTCTATGGAGAATGAGAGGATTAGGAGGTAGAGAGAGGAGAAGGGCAATAGCTCCACAATACTATCAAAAGAAACCATTTCGCAATACTTTTACCTACCAATCAAGAGCGCGGCCAAAGAACTGAATATTGGTTTAACCCCTCTCAAGAACAAATATAGGGAGTTGGGAATTCGTCGATGGCCTCACAGAAAGTTGATAAGCTTGGAGACCCTAATTAAGAATGTTCAAGTTCTCACACACACACACACACACACACTTGTAATTTGCTGAAATTATGAAAGATTTATAAGTAAATAATAACTGGAATGAATGTATCTCCATTGATGATATCACTTCGATTTACAGAAGCGAAATAAAGACGAAGGAGGATATAAGTTAAGAAAAACCATTGAGATACTGGAACGTGAGAAGAAGTTGGTGGAAGAAAGTCTTAATACGCAGTTGGAGGACCAAACACAGAAATTGAGATAAGCATGCTTCAAGGCCAAATATAATAAAAAACTTAAGGGGATGAGAAAATCCCAAGACTCATTGAGCAGTAACGTCACGGCTAATTCTGCTGCTAGTCTAGATGCTGGCCCAAGGGAGAAGGAAGAGAATGAGGATGCCGAAGAAGAGGAATTGAAATTCATAATTGCTACATGTTTGTCTTCCTTTAATGCAAATATAGAAAAAGAACAACTACAAACATTTATCCTCAATTTGTTAGCTCAATTGAAAAAGAGCAACTACAAGCATGCATCCTCAAGTTCATGTGAATACTAGTGAGATGAATAAAAGAAATGTAAGTGAACGCAAGACTTATGATCAAAAGGAGATATATTTTTTTTTTTCTGAATTGTTAGTAGTAATATAGTATATATTGACATTCGAATGTAACATCTCAAATATGTGATACTTATTATTAATGGAAATATAATTTTCCCTTATTATCTTTTCTGTTTCACTTCAGGTAGCCAGTATTACTCTGTGCTAAGGGAAATATCGAGTGTGTCCATTACCATAACCACGGCCACTGCCACAACTACGATTATAACAATGGCTTCTGCTGGAGCCAACAACATTCACTTCTGGGAGTGTTGTTGAGCCAGTTGGTCTGGCTTCATGATTTTTCAATCATAACTCATTATTTTTCTCTGTAATGATGATGGCAGTAATGAAATCTGTGTATACCCTTTTTCTCAATATTGTTGCTGTAGGACAATATTCGAGGCATGAAAGATAGAGAATGTCTTCTCCAATATATCTTCATCTGTAACTTTTTCTCCGCATAATTTTAATTGAGATATAAGTTGATACATCGCGAAGCTATATTCATTCACGGTTTTAAAAATTTTCAACTTCAGGTGCAATCATTTATACCGTGTAGTTGGTTATACGACCATCTTCAAGTGGTCAAATTTAAATTGCCCACAGGACATATGGATCTTTTTTTTTTTCAGCATTTAGATGCATTTCTGTATGACATATAGTTTTTCCAGTAATATCAAGAGCTACAAATTCGAGGTTAGCAAGGTTAGCTATAGAGATTAATAAACGCATGCATGTCTTCTGACTTTAATAACGGCAGAGACTCGTGTTGATAACGTGTTATAAAATTTTCTCACAATTCTTTCACAAAATGATGGTGTATTGCAAGCTTAGAGAATAGCTCTATTTATAGATCTCTTAATTAGTGAAATACATCATCTTCCACTAATCTTAATTAGTGGTGTCTCCACTAAATGATGGACATCCATAAAAATCCATAATTAGTGGAGTTTCCATTAATTAGTGGAGCTTCCACTAATTCCCTAATAATTCACATAAATTTATAATTAATGGAGTTTCCACTAATTCAAATATTTACAACACTAAATAAATAATACATACTTCCTTCATCTCTTCTTATTTATTTATTTTAACTAAAATTTTGTCTCAATTTATCTGTCCCATTAACAAACTAAGATGATATTAATTATTATTTTTTCACAAATACACATCTTTAATACAACAAGTATTGTGCATTTGTAATGGGAAAGAAAGTAGATTAAATATGTTTACCATACATAAAAATTTAAAATTTGATTATTTTTTAATAAAGAGATAAATTTTTTTAGGGTAAAATAGAAAATGTTAATTAATTAACCGAAAAAACTTATTTTTCTTAAAACTTATGAATCGGTTAAAATTGACAAATAAAAGGGGACGGAATGATTAACTACCTACGTTTCACAATATAATTCGTTTTGAACCTGCATTTTTTTTTAAATAATATAAGTCATTTTATAAAAAATTATTACTTTTTTTCCATCTCTACCCCTCCCTGCAATCTCCCTCTTTCCACTAATTATAACTTAATTTTCTATAATTATCAAAATAGATAAATACTTAATTAGAGGTATTTTTGGAAACTTAATTTTAAAATTGTGTGAAATATAATACCCTTAATTCTTGTACATAAGTTTAAAACGATTTACATTGTGAAACGAAGATATGAGTACTAACGACATGTGTTAAAACTTTTGATATGGATAGCGTAGATGGTTTATCAATTCATTGTGGGTTGGAAACCTAGAAGAAGCCTAGCTGATATAAGTGGCTGAATAAATGAAGGGAAATTTCTGCGTGCATCCGGCACACGTACACTGGATGTTTTAGGTGTTTGTATTATACACACTGAGAGTTGTACAACATATCCTCAATGTTCATTTATTATTGTACAACTCTCAATGCACGTGATATAAATACTTAAAACACCGATCCGTGCAAAAATTTCTCATAAAAGAATACACTGACACAAAATAGGTTTTGGTTTAACAAAGCCCAAGTCCCAGAAGAGTTATGTTTTCTATTTTATGAGACACAAATATTTAAGTAAATTTTGTTGATTAGTTGTTTTATTATTTCTTAGGCCTTGCACCTTATGCCTACTAGATGTCAAATTTATATTGACTACTTAAATATTAAACTTCACACTCTAAATATCTAACGGATTGTTGAGTCTTAAGTGTAAGGGGGTAGCAATGGCTAATGGGCCGGCCCGCACGGTTTCAGGCCGTGTCGAGCCATGCTCGAGGACCGGCCTGCTTGGAGGGCGGGCCGGTCCCGGACAAGGGCCTTGGCCCGTGTGGCCCGCGAGCTAGCCCGTGGCTTATTCTTTTTTTTTTTGTCCTACTTAACATAATTTTTTAAAATTATAAAAAAGTCACCTTGAAGTGGTGGGGGGTTTGGCTTGGACCCCTACCTATTTTATTAATTAATAAAATAAAGATTACATAAGAGGGGGACTTGATGCCTAAACCTCTTAAAAATATTACAATGATTAAAATTTAAAAATATAATAAATATTCTAAAAATAAAATTAAATACATAATATTACTTATCCTAAATTCCTAATTACAAAAATACTAAACTAACTACTTGGTTCACTCCATTCATCATTTGAGTCATCATCAATAATCCACGAATTAGCCGTCCTATCTTCGGCTGCAAATCAACTACTACAACACATTAACATCTCCAAAGTTTGAGGAACCAATTGAGATCTTCTTTCATCGATTGTTCGGGCGCTCTCACTGAAGACGCTTTCCGATTGCACTATAGAGACTGGTGGTATCAAAAGATCACGTGTCATTTTAGATAAATGGGATATTGACTTACATGAGTCTTCCACCAACCACAAATATCAAAATGCTGATCTTCATTTTCTACCAGGGGCTGCATCTCGTAAATTGCCATCTTGTTGTAGGTGGTAGTTGATCTTTTTTTACGTTTCATAATACCCCATGGATTAAATACTAATGAAATTGAAGAAGTAGATTTTCGCAGAGGTTGAAAGTAACTACTAGATGATGAAGCTTGCCTAATTAAATTAGGAGAACTAGAATAAGAAGACTCAAATTCATACAAATTATACATGTCAGATAAAGTTTTAGTTGTTTTATCTTTTATATCTTTTATCATACATTATTTAAGTGCTTGTGATTCATCAAAATCTAATGTTTCATATAAATATTCAATAATATTATAAGAACCGGGCGTCTTTACTCTAGGATCCATACACAATGCCATATAACATAAAATATGAATATTTTCATAATATTTTTTATATTTTTCAAACATACTTCTCATAAAAAAATCATATTGGGGATGATACATATATTCACAAAAAATATGTACTACCTTAGCAAGTGTTTGAAGAATATGATGAGTAGTGGGATAATAGGATCCCGATAAAAATTCAGCAGCTTCTTTGAAAGTAAATAAAAATGTTGAAAGTACAGTACAATTTTCAAAATGAGATTCAGTTAGTGGAGGTTATAAATTATTACTATTACAAAATTCAATAAGTTGGTTTTGAAAAGGTATAACACTTTCAAACATATCTAAAGTTGAGTTTCATCTAATTTTACAATCTAATCTAATTTTTTTAAAAGATACACCTTATTTTCGGCATAATGCCTTAAAAATTTGTTGCCTAATTGGGGAGGTTTTAATAAATAAAACAACATTTCTAATTATATTAACAATATCATCAATATATTTATATCCTTCTTTAACACATAAATTAAGTATATGACAAGCACATCTAGTATGAAATAAAATACCACATAACATAGGATTCATAGTATTTTTTAAAATTGTTATGGAGGAATCATTATTTGAAGTATTATCTAAAGAAATAGAAATAATTTTGATTTAAAATCCTATATTCACGACATGTTTGAGTAATCATTCTAGCTATACTACTACCTACATGAGGATATTCAAATAATTTAAAACAAATAGTTCTTTTTTGTACTAACCAATCATGATCTATCCAATGACATGTAATGCACAAATAAGATTCATTAGTAATTGCAGTCTAACCATCACAAGTAAGAGCAAATTTCCAATTACAAAAATCAAACATAGCAATTAGATACTCTTTCATTTCTTTATATATCTTTATTATATTATTTTTTAATGTTGTTCTAGGAATTCTTTTCCGTGCTGGTTGACAATTATTTTGCATATATTGTTCATAATGTGGATTTTCTGCAAAATTAAAAGATAATTTAGTTTGAACAATCATTTTAGCAAATGCATTTCTATTTTTTCTATGATCATATTGAAAATTACCAACCATTTGACCTCCTGTAGTTCGTATTTGTTGTTGTTTAAATAGGTTTTCTAACAAATCATTATGTGACCTTTTCATATGTCTAATTAATGTTCACATCCCTTCTCCCTTCTTATGTGTATATACCGCTTTACAAATTTTACATGTTGCCCTATTACTATCATTATATTTTTCAAAAAGATTCCAAACCATAGATGTTTTTGCTTTAGTTGTAACATCCATTGTTTCAACATCATCCTTACCTATATTAGATTCGTCGGGATGAATTATTGGAGTTGGTTGTGATTGTGAAACACTAACACTAGGTCTACTAGGACCTTCATCTTCATTACCTATCTCATTATTTATTAAATTCAAAGGTGGATCTATATTAAAATCAAAATGTGCAGATGATTAGGATGAAGAAAAATGATGATTTGATTTGGATCCATTATTTCTTTAAAAAAAACAAGTAATCAAAATTCAAATAAAAGTTCAAAAAAATAAAGTATTAACAAATAATGAAATAAGAGAATTGAAAAATATAAATAACAAATTAATTTAAAAATTAAACAAATAACTAAAACAAATAAACAATTAATAAAGCTAAAATAAAAAAAAAAATGTAAGATTAAGAAATACTAACTTGTTGATGACCAAGATTCAAGAATAACAATACTTTGTTGAGTTTTTTACTTCTTGTATCTACTATTTCGCTACTCAACAATCTTCCAAAATATGAAGACTTTCTTGAAGAATTGAAAAAGTATAACACAAAAATAAATTCTATTCTAATACTCTTTGTAGAGAAAATGAATAAATTTGAGAATTATGAGAGAAAGATGAATGGAAATAAGAGAGAATTGGAGAGAGTTTGAGAGAATTGGAGAGAATTGGATAGTGTTTGATGAGTTTTGGGTTGAATTTGGGGGTATTTATAGAGTTTTGGGGGTTAGAATAGAGAATATAACCGTTAGGGACCAAATTGCAAAAAAAAATTAATTCAGCCGTTTTAGGGGCTAAATTGCAAAAAAAAACTGAAGGATTGAATTGAAAAAAAAAAATAGAGAGAGCGGCTCTCTCAAGCGGGCTGGCCCGCCAGGCAGTGGGCCCAAGCGGGCCAACCCATGACGGGCCAGGGGTTTTACCCCTTGGCCCGGACCGGCACACAGTGCGCAGTTTGCCTCGCGGGCCGAGCCGGGCCCACTTGCCATTGCTATGAGGGGGTGTTAAATTATCTCTCTTCGACTACTATATGTCTACTTTGTGAAAATTATCCATATTGTGAGGTGATGTAATTATTCACATGGGCTAATTATCTAGATAAATTTCTGCATTATTTTCCATGCATGCCCCTGTTCCCTAATGAAAGGCATACTCTCCATCTATTACTAGTATTTAGTAGCAGCTTTCTCTCTTTAAGCTTGCTTTTGATTCTTTCCCAATTTGTGAGTTCACAGTCCTTGGTGGCCATTGGGCTCTTCCTATTTAAGAATTTTGAGTATTGTGAACTTAAGCCCATGAGTTTTGGGTGGAAGCTATGTTAAATTAGAAATCTATTAGCAATTTACTATATATTTATTAGGGTTTTTTTTTGTTGTATTATTCCAAAACATAACCTATCAGTTATGTGTCTATATTTGAGCGATTTAAAAACTGTTCAAGAATAGCGGGGTGAAAGGCAGAGAAGAACTTGGAATATGAAGCTCTTAATGGAGATGAGTTTATGAACTAGTTGACACCTCCACGCTACGAGCGGAGATTTTGTCCGATAATTAAATAAAATTTATCAAATATTTACAAATAAATAAAATTTATAAATAAATTATTAGTTAGAGAGTATAAAACAAATATTAATATACATACATTACAATTACTATTGATAGAGCATATACATTTAAATATAAAAAAATTAACAATTGACCCTATACTTTTATGAATTTTTTTATAATTGTTGTCACTAACCTAGATATATAATCCAAAAACGAATAAGTATAAGTTTCTTTGATTTAATAATCAATCTAAAAAATAATAAATCAATTATCTTCTATATGTGTTTATTTGTATAGAGTGGAGAAAATAGATTACACAAAATTCAAACTGTGAGAAAAACTATTCTTAAGTTATATTATCTCGATTAAAAAAAAATCAATACATAATTTTTGCATTTGTATGAATTATGATTTTTTTTAATCAAATATCTCCTGCAGCAATAAATATTAAACCAAAAAAAAGAGAGATTAATATAATATTGTGCTAAAAAGTGGTAAATAAAATAATTATTGAAATTACTCGTAAAATTAAATAAAAGTACTTAAAATTGTAGACTTACAGTTAAAATAAGAACTGCAATTACAGGCAAAATAGTATTATAAGACAGATAAAGCAGTATTATAAGTTACTTTTCTATGCCTTCGTTCCTTCTCAAGATTTGTTTACGTGCAATCACAGATAAAGTAGTATTATAAGATATAGATAATTAGTTTTAGTTCTTTTCTTTCTTTCTTATCTCCATCAAAATTGAAGGATAATGATAAGCAAAACCTATATTGTAAATGATTATTATCACTTGGTATCCAAACTTCCTCAAAAAATAAATAAATAAGTAAACAAAATCCACATAAATATATCCCCGCAAAAAGAGGGAAAAAAGCCAAAAAGAAAATAAAAAATTACCTTAGAATGAATCATGATCATCAATCTTATTGTATCCAAAATGAAAAAAACAAAGAGTTATCACATATATGGAAGAGATTCCTCAAAATTATATTAGATAAAATAAAAAAAGTTGATAATCCAAAATAAGAAGAGAATTAGTTTAATATGAATAGACAAATTAAATATTTATGTATGATATCTTGATACCCTGTATGTTAATATCAACTACTACAACTGCATTCATAAATGTGCCCATTGCATTAGTAACAGTAAGGTTATACTTCTTTTATGTTGCCTATCAAATATTAGTTAAGTGACCATGAACACCAGGAAAGAGGCATTTGAGAGTTTCAACCGCTTGAAAAAATCTTGCATCCCTTTTATTTTCATGTCTATCAGCCTTCAGTTAATGGAGTTGGTTTTCTAAGTCATTAATTTTTGTCTTCTACCTATCATACTTGCATCCATAGGCAAAAAAATGTATCTTATCATCAATAATGAAAACTCAAAATCCTAGTTTCAATTAAATGAAGAATACGTGCAAGAAAATAGTAAGCCAATGCATCTAGATGTCATTCTGTGAATAAATCAAATAATGAAATTTTTTTCAAACAATAACAATGTGCAATAAATTAAAAAATGAAACTTGTAGGCTTATATTATTATGAAATAATAATGTGTCTCTTCGTTTTTCTTATTGATTCTTAAATTATATTGAAGAGATTATTTAAGAGATTACTACAATCCATAAAAGAATACAAAAAGGTTTTACTAAATTTTACAATTAATTGGAGAAGATGGGGAAAAAAATTGCTTTGAAAATTTACTTGAATAATTTAATCCCCTCATCACTTTTAGTTTTTTCAAAAAGATTAATAATGTGTAATAAATTAAAGAATGAAACGTGTAAGCCTGTATTATTACGAAATAATAATATGTCTTTTTATTTTTCTTATATGACTCTTTAATTGTTTTTCATAAATTATCTTTCTCATTTATGTTATAATAATAGTTATAATAATACTCATATATCTTTTTATACAATATTGTTAAATGTTTAATTTATCCATGATGACCAAATTAATTTCAATCATAAAAAGAGTTATGTGGAAGTATTGTTGAGATTAACATCATTCATAATAGAATACAAAAATGTTTTAATAGATCTACACCATTAATTAGAGAAAATAAAAAAGTAAAAAAATAAAAATTGCTTCGAAAATTTACTTGAATAACTTAATCTACTTTTCACTTAACCGTAAAAAAAATGATAATAAAAAATAAGAAAAAAAACAAAACTATAACAGACAGAAAAGAAACTCAGATAAAAAATGACAGAAATCCAAAACTTCTAAAGAAATAATAACAACCATCCACTATGAACTGATAGAATAGAGGAGCTAACTAATTAACAACAAGAAGATATACTCATAGATAAACTAAGAAATCAAAGAGTCACAATAACTCAAAAATAGTAAAAATATTTGTTACCACGGTTATAAGTTGATAAATATTTACAGAATATTTTATATGATATACTGTCCACTGTTTTTCCTCTTTCTGTTATCTCTTTTCTGGGGTTATTCTAATCATCTTTATTCTAGTTATGTTTTTGTCATAAAATGGTATTAAACTGGAGCATTTGTCTTATTTGAGTATTGTTGACTTGTGAATTTGTTGATGATATTTTGCTTTTTTAATGTTATAAATATGTCTGTACATTTTTTACGTATCTGATTTCTTTTCTTGAGTTTTGTTTTTATTTTGCTTCCTCATCTGCTCTTGTTTTGTGGACAATTCTTTTGGCTTTTAAGGTCATGATGGTATCTTTATTTTTGAGTAATTTTCATAATTAATTTTTCTCATCAGAATTGGTGTTTGTATGTGTTCTATAATCTTTGTTGAACTAAGTATGTCCATTTTATTATGAATTATTGGAATCTTTATTAATTAGTGGAGGCTCCACTAATTATGGATTTATGTGAATTATTAGAAGATTTTTATGGATGTCCACCATTTAGTGGAGACACCACTAATTAAGATTAGTGGAAGATGATGTATGCCATGATGTAATCCACTAATTAAAGCTCTATAAATAGAGCTATTCTCTAAGCTTGTAACACACCATTATTTTGTGAAAGAAAGATTAGTGAAAGAAAGATTAGAGAAAATTGTGAGAGAAAAGAAAGAGAGAAATTCTTGTGCAAAATAGTTAGAGTTTTATTAGTGTGTAGTGTGAAGATTTTATTCTAACACTACCCTAATTTTATAACACGTTATCGCACGAGTCTCTACCGGTACAAAAGCCGAAGACTAAGCACGAGTTTCTGCCGTTACCAAAGCCGAAGACAGTACGCATTTATTGATCTCTATGGCTAACATCGCGAAACTCGAATTTGTAGCCCTTGATATTTCTGGAAAAATTATATGTCATGGGTTCTCGATGCAGTAAATGCATCTAAATGTCGAAGGCCTTAGTGAAACTATTCAAGCAAATAATAGTGCATCTCGCACAACACAAGGCTAAAGCTTTGATTTTTATTCGTCGTCATCTCGATGAAAATTTGAAAATGGAATATCTTACCGAAAAAGATCCATATGGCCTATGGGTAAATTTAAAAGAAAGATTTGACCACTCGAAGATGGTCGTACTACCTACTCGCACGGTATGAATGGTTGCACCCGAGGTTGCAAGATTTTAAAACCGTGAATGAATATAGCTCCGCAATGTATAAAATTACATCTCAATTAAAATTATGCGGAGAAAAAGTGATCGATGAAGATATGTTGGAGAAGACATTCTCCACCTTTCATGCCTCAAATATTGTCCCGCAAGCAACAATATCGAGAAAAGGGGTATACAAAATTTACTGATTTAATTATCGCCCTCCTCATTGCAGAGAAAAATAATGAGTTATTATTGAGAAATCATGAAGCCGTGACCAACCGGCTCTACAACACTCCTGCAGTGAATGTCGTTGGCTCCAGCAGAAGCCATCGTTATAGTCGTGGTCGTGGCCGTGGCCGTGACCGTGGTCGTGGTTATGGTCGTAGACACGCTCGATATTTCCCTTATCACAATTATAATCAAACTGTGAGAAATACTGGCCATCTGAAGTGGAACAGAAAAGATCAAAAGGGAAAAGAAAAAGAAGTTGAAGAAAAGCATGAAGATATATGTTATAGATGTGGCATGAAAGGTCATTGGTCACGAAACTGTCGTACGGCTAAGCATTTAGTTGAATTGTATCAAGCTTAATTGAAAAATAAAAATGTGGAAGCAAATTTTTCTCAACATCCAATAAATAATGCTGAGGATGACGATAGTGATCCCGAAGATCTTAATATCAATATTACCCATATGGATGTATCGGATTTTTTGAACACCCGGATCGGTAGGATAGACCATTTAATTGGTGATGGCAGTTGTCCAAAAGAACTAAAGCCTCATCCCGATATTTTTGTATTTTCATTTTCATTCTATTCTAATAATATTTACGTTTACATATATATATTTGTGTTCGGATGGTCTGTTATTAATGATGATGTATGCATTATTGATAGTGGAACTACACACACCATACTAAAAAATGAGAAATTTTTTCTCGATCTCAAAATGGGAGAAATAAATATTTATACGATAAACGGTAGTGCAAATGTAATTGAGGGCTCCGAAAGAGCTAGTATATTGTTGCCTAAAAGAACAACAATTATTATTGATAAGGCACTATTTTCCTCAAAATCCAGAAGAAATTTATTGAGTTTTAAAGATATCCGCAGAAATGGGTATCATGTTGAAACAAATGAGGAAAATGGGATTGAGCATCTTTTTATTACTCAAATGCATTTGGGTAAGAAATCGGTATTAGAAAAACTGCCGTCTTTTTCTACTGGTCTATATTTTGTAAAAATACGTACAATTGAAATTCATCATCTAGTAAACCGAAGTTTACCGATCCTATTACTTTTAGCATTTGGCATGACCGGTTGGGTCATCCGGGATCTACCATGATGAGAAGAATCATTGAGAATACACATGGTCATCCTTTAAAAAATAAAAGGATATTAACATTAGAAAAATTCGCATGTACTGCATGTTCCCTAGGAAAATTAATTGTTAAACCATCACCAGTAAAAGTAGGAGCTGAAAGTCCTACATTTCTCGAACGGATTCACGGAGATATTTGTGGACCTATTGATCCACCATGTGGACCGTTCAAATATTTTATGGTCTTAATTGATGCATCATCCCGATGGTCACATGTATGTTTATTATCTACTCGCAACTTGGCGTTTGCGAGATTACTTGCTCAAATAATTAAATTACGAGCACAATTTTCTGACCATCACATTAAAAATATCTGTTTGGATAATGCTGGTGAATTTTCATCACATGCTTTTGATGTATATTGCATGTCAATTGTGATTAATGTTGAACATCCTGTAACTCATGTTCACACACAAAATGGTCTTGCTGAATCTTTGATTAAACGATTACAATTAATTGCTAGACCATTATTAATGAAAACAAATCTCCCAACATCTGCTTGGGGACATGCTATTTTACATGCTGCAACACTTGTACGCATAAGACCAGCTAGTTATCATAAATTCTCTCATTTGCAATTGGCTTTTGGGTCAGAACCAAATATTGCTCATTTAAGAATTTTTGGGTGTGCTTTATATGTTCCAATTACACCAAACCAACGTACAAAGATGGGTCCTCAAAGAAGAAATGAGATATTGATAATATATTTGCATACAATATATCTCTTGATGTTACACAGGATAATGATGATCCTGAACCAATATCAGTTGATGAATGTCGGCATAGAAAAGATTGGCTGCAATGGAAAGATGCGATTCAATCGGAGTTAAATGCACTGGGAAAAACGTGAGTCTTCGGACCTGCAGTCCGAACACCGAAGGTATAAAACCTGTTGGCTACAAATGGATATTTGTGCGAAAGCGCAATGAAAAGAGTGAAATCGTTCGATATAAAGCGCGATTAGTAGCCCAAGGTTTTTCACAAAGACCAGGTATTGATTATGATGAAACTTATTCTCCTGTTGTTGATGCTATTACACTCCGATATCTTATCAGTTTGGCAAGTACATGAAAAGATAGATATGCGCCTATTAGATGTTGTCACTCGCTTACTTGTATGGAAATTTAGAAAATGATGTTTACATGAAAATCCTCGAAGGATTTCATATGCTCGAAGCATATAAACATTATCCTCGTGAAAATTACTCCATCAAGTTGCGAAATCATTATATGGCTCGAAGCAATCTGGGTGCATGTGGTTTACACGTCTTAGTGAATATTTATTGAAAGCGGGATTTAAAAATGACCAGGTATGTCCATGCGTTTTTATTAAGAAATGCGGTTCTAAATTTGTGATATTAGCTATATATGTTGATGATATTAATCTTATTGGAACTCTCGAAGAGCTCCAAGAAACAATTGATTATTTAAAAAGAGAATTCGAAATCAAAGATTTTGGTAAAACCAAATTTTGCCTTGGTTTACAAATTGAACATTTGGAGAGTGGAACATTTATTCATCAATCAACATATACAGACAAAAGTGCTAAAAAGATTTTACATGGACAAAGCACATCCATTGAGTATTCCAATGATCGTGCGATCATTAAATGTGGATAAAGATCCTTTCCGACCTCAAGAAAATGATGAAGAACTCCTTGGTCCCGAAGTACCATATCTCAGAGTGCAATTGGTGCATTGATGTATCTTGCTAATAATACACGACTCGATATTGCTTTTCTTGTCAATTTATTCGCAAGATTTAGTTCTTCACCAACACGACGACATTGGAATGGAATTAAACAAGTCATTCGATATCTCCAAGGTACAATTGATCTCGGATTATTTTATTCAAATAAAACCAGTCCAACATTGATAGGTTATGCGGATGTCTGGTTATTTATCTGATCCACATAAAGCACGTTCTCAAACGGGCTATCTATTTACATGTGAAAATATCTGTTATATCATGGCGTTCTACGAAACAATCTATAGCAGCTACTTCTTCAAATCATGCTGAAATTATAGCCATTCATGAAGCAAGTCGAAAATATGTATGGCTAAGATCCATGATTCATTATATCCGAGAAAGTTGTGGATTATCATCAATCAAAGGTATTCCAACTCCTCTTTATGAAGACAATGCAGTTTGCATAGCTCAATTACGAGGAGGATATATTAAAGGAGATCGGACAAAACATATTTCACCAAAATTCTTCTTTACTCATGAACTCCAGAAGAAAGGTGAAATTGATGTGCTACAAATTCGGTCATGTGATAACCTCGCAGATATTTTCACGAAGACTTTACCGATCGCAACATTTGAAAAGTTGAGATATAAAATCGGTATGCGTCGGTTTAAAGATTTAAATGAATCATCTCATCGTGGGGAGTAATAAATGGACATATAGAATAGTGTACTCTTTTTCCTTCACTAGATTTTTTTCCCACTCGGGTTTTTATCTAGTAAGGTTTTAACGAGGCATATTCTTTATGTAATGGATGGACATCCAAGGGGGAGTATTATGAATTATTGGAATCTTTATTAATTAGTGGAGGCTCCACTAATTATGGATTTATGTGAATTATTAGAAGATTTTTATGGATGTCCACCATTTAGTGGAGACACCACTAATTAAGATTAGTGGAAGATGATGTATGCCATGATGTAATCCACTAATTAGAGCTCTATAAATAGAGCTATTCTCTAAGCTTGTAACACACCATTATTTTGTGAAAGAAAGATTAGTGAAAGAAAGATTAGAGAAAATTGTGAGAGAAAAGAAAGAGAGAAATTCTTGTGCAAAATAGTTAGAGTTTTATTAGTGTGTAGTGTGAAGATTTTATTCTAACACTACCCTAATTTTATAACACATTTTTTTTTGTTATGTGGTATTTTATATTTTATTTTTATATTTTATATATATGTTAAAATGCTGACTTTATTGCCACTTACTCAAAAGCAACCCATTGGTATTCTAATTACATTTGTAACAGAATTTTTATTTTATAGACTGTTCAAATTTTCTATGCATTTTGACAAATTCATTAATATGATTGATTTTTTGGTATTATTGTCTATGAGTTATTAATATGGTTATTAGTAGTTAATAATAGAATAAATAAATGTATAGTTATTAATATGGTTATTAATAGTTATAAATAATTTTTATAATTTTTGGTTAAAAATAATATTATACATGTTCAATGACTATTTTACCCATGACGATCAAACTAATATCAATCATTGAAAAGTTTAGGCAGAAGGATTTTAAAATCTATACCATTCGTTAAGGAAGTTGAAAAGATTTTTTTTTAAATTCTTAAAAAAATAATATGGACAATTCAATCCCCTCTTGACATTTTATGAGTTATTAATATGGTTATTAATAGTTAATAATAGCATAAATAAGTGTATAGTTACTAATATAGTTATTAATAGTTATAAATAATTTTTATAATTTTTTAATTAAAAATAATATTATATATATTCAATGACTATTTTACCCACAACGACCAAACTAATCTCAACCATTAAAAAGTTTAGGTGGAAGGATTCTAAAATCTACACCATTCATTAAAGAAGTTGAAAAGTTTAAAAAAAAATCTTAAAAAAATAATATGGATAATTCAATCCCCTCTTGATATTTAGAATATACATTTAGATTAATCGTTCTTAAGGGCTTCTTTTTGTTCGTGTCCAAATTATGTTGGGAAAAAAATAAATAATGTCTAAATTTTGATTTGGTTGTGAATTTTGGGGTTTGTAGGTGTTTAGAGAATTTTGGAGATATTTATAAGATTGTTTAATTTCAAAATTGTCTAGTAAGGAGACTTTGGCTTTCCTATAATTTTGAATTTTTGGCTTTATGAAAATTGTTATTCTTGATTTATGAAGAGGTTATTTTGGTATAAATTGAATTAAATATGGTTAAGGTTGTGTTTTGATTTATTGTCAATAATTTTGCTAGTTTATGAAATTGTAAAAGTATGAGTTATGGCCCATTATGCGGTTTAATTCATGGAGTTGTTTGTTGCTTGTGGGTAATATTTTGATAGGATTTTTCAAAATTTATCTGAATTCTAACCTTTGACTAAGGGATAAAATACTTAGTCATTATTCTAACCATTTGAGAGATTCAATACTCAACTTCTATTCTGATCATTCTCTTAATGAAATACAATAATTAAGAGACTGATATAAGTAATCAAAACCTTACCTCTAAGTATGTTTCAATTTTGTGACTAATTTGATTGTGAAATTTTGTATATGTTTTGTTGAGCAATAAAAAATATTTTTAAAGTATTGTTTTGGAGAATGTTTTCGGTGGGTTTTGTTTGGAGTCTTGTAAGGGATGAACTCTGTGATTTTTGTAGCATAATGACGGCCTTTGCAAAAGGCTTTTCCAATTTTCGTGACTTCAACTGGTGCCGCCTAACTCATCTTAAGCGGCGTCACTCGCCCACTGTTCATCAGGAAACGCCACTCCCAAGTCCCAAATGCTCGGCACTGTTTTCATGATTTGTTCAAGCACCGCCGTTCCTTTCAGTGAAAACGAGGCTGTCTCCATTTTGTTCCTAAATAGCTGGAATAAAGCCTCCTTCACTTCTTATTATATTATCCATTATTGTTGTAATGGTTTTAATTTTTGAAAAATTAATACATATGTAACATGCTCAATCTCTCTTTTTTAATATTTGGTCGACTTTTAATTAGATGACGAAAAATTAGATGAATAGTTTGAAGAGGACTTGTGTAATTCAAATTTAGCTTATGTTATAAATGTAATTTGATTTGAAGAGGAATTGGATGAATTTATATATATATTTTTTTGGACAAGCATTTATGTTTTCTCATCTTATTTTGTATTTTTGGAGATAATGTATCTTCAGTTCTTATTAGTGACTGTTTTAGATGTGCATAAGTAAACTCTTTCCGTTTTAAAATATTTATTTTTAGAATTAATGTATATTCTTAGAATTAATGATTAGTTTTTTTTTTTCATTTTACCTTCATTTATTCTAAGTCAACTACACAACTTTCTAAAATTCTTTTTTCTTCTTATTTTCTGAGAATTTTTTTTAATCAATAGCAATTATATTTTTAATATGGATAGAATAGAAAGTTTATCTAAATTGTAGTATTGTTTTCAATATCCTTAACCTGTGTACAATGTGTTTGATAAATAAGTATTTTGAAACAGAATGAGTAGATTGTTTATAGTTCTAACATTCCATTTTTTTTATGTTGCTATATCATTTCTGAAATTTGTGGCGTGACATAATTATCTTTATTTTTGGGTCACAAACTTTAATTGTGGAAAGAGTTTTTGAGGCAAGGCCTCCGAGGCTTGTCAGTATACCGTCTTTATTAGTGTTAGTGTTGTTGTGAGTATTCAGCTGGTTGGATCAGGTGGGGTGTTAGAAAATCAATAACAATTATTGTGGTTGTTGGGAACTAGTACTAAGCTTAAGTAAATTTGGAGTATATTTAAATAACCGTAACAGGTCTACCATCAAATGACGTACTTCTAAAAGATTGAAAACAAGTAACAACCAAGGTAATAAGCCAAAAGATTTGGTCTCTGCCTACTTTTTATATCTAATTTTATTAGTAATAAACAAGTTTGTACACTAAAGACACTGGTGGCCTCTGCCCGCCTCCCCATGCGCCCCCCACCCCCCCCCGCCCCAAATAAAATAAAATAAAAAACCGAGGTAGCCAAGACTATGAGTCCACTCAATGGCTTTGATTTTATGCAGCTGAGTAGAGTCAATTCAGCGAAAGGATTGGAAGCTTTTGTACTAAAGTAAAAAGTAGTGATCTCAATGTCTCCCTTTTCCGTGCAAGTTTCATGTGAAACTTCAACCACCATTAATGGCCTAATAGCAGTAAATGAAATTGACTGGGAAACATTGAGCCAGAAATCATGCCGATAGTTCAAGATTCAAGAGGCAAGCTTATTGACTATGCCATTGATTTTTTGCTCCAAAACCTCTGAACATATTTGGCCCATCATTTGGTAAAACGACCCCAGATCAGATAGCTGTTCGATCGACATTTTCCCCATCACTTTCCTGGCCAAGGCTTCTCTTTCCTCATTCATCTTCAATCTGTTAAAATATGAAGATGCATTTCTAACTGTTGCTCCCATCTGCTTTAATCTGCTCTCTTGTTCCAAGGTTAAAGCTGTGTTTGACTGCAATTACACAAGAGGAGATAAACATGTGGTTAATTGAAAATTACAAGATTTGGAAATGATCTTATTGTTAGTGGAGGATTCATGTATTGAGATGATACCTCGAGGAACTCAGCTCCTACTTCAAGATCATATTCCTTTGATGGATGCATATCTCGTCCGCGGTTATAAATGTTTCTTGCAAGCGAGAAGCTTCTAACTATGATTTTCCTCTTCTTCTCCATTGCTTGATTAAGCTTGAGAGAAGTTGATACATTCTTTGAACCGTTGAGCTTCTTCTGGTAAACAATAACAGCCTTCACAAACTCCTGGAAGATTTCAGGGACAAAAAGAAAATGTTCAGCATTCCACATCCTATTTTAGTACCAGCCAGCAATGCAAGTCACCAAATACATTGTAGATGCATGTCTCACCTGATAAGCAAACGGACATCCGGGGTAATCAAATTCATCAGAATTGGGCTGCCTCATTCGCTCGGGATGAAATTGAAGTCCCATTATAAATTTTCCCTCCTCTGGATTATAGGCATCTGGATCATAGAACCCTTCAATCAAACCATCCGGAGCAAATGCCATGGGAACAAAACGCTGAGCTAATCTCTTAACACCTTGATGATGATAACTATTCACACACAATTCCATTTTCCCTTTCTCCAAAGAATCCACAAACCAATGGTGCAAAGGGGTGTTTTCCACCACCTTAACAGTATGCCTATGCCCATCGTAGTTATCATAATCAATATGCATCGCTCTCCCATTCTCAGGGGCCTTGTCTGACAGTTCTTTACCTACGTCCATATAAAGACTACCTCCAGAAGCAACATTCAATACCTGGGATCCCCTGCATATCCCCAAGTAAGGAATGTTCCTTTCTAGGCAAAGCTTGGCCAGTCTTAATTCTATTGTATCTTTCTCCTTGTCTATGGCGGTATCACTAGCATGCACTCTTCGTATTTCCTCCAATTCTTCAGGTGATAAACCAGTTGTTTCCCCTTCATACAATGAAGGATCAATATCTTCTCCTTCGCAGAGAAGAACTCCATGGATCGGTTCAAAGCTGTCTAACAGCATGTGAACCCCTGAAACTCGTGGTACGATCGCGGGCACAGCTCCATAACTTACTATAAGATCGAGATGATATTCCCCTAGTCATTTCAACAAACAACGCATTTCAATCAATAAAAACTCAAGAAACACCATAACAGAAAGATTCAAATGCCATGATCAAGAGAAAATGTCATACCCACAAAATCCACGAACTTGTTCTTGCGAACGGTTCGTCTAGATACGATGAGTACACGAGGAAGAATGTTGGAGAGCTCCGTAGCCATGGAAGCGTTAAGCTAATGTAATATAGAGAAGTGATTGAAGAGTCGCTCAGTATGGTGTGACATTTATAGTAATGGAGGGGTTGATTAATTTAATGATGGTACAGCCAAAAGCAAGAGCGAATCTAGAGCTGGATTACTGAAAAGGAAGCCGTAGGTGCGGTGGAGAAAGTGGGGGTAGCGGTGGTGGCGGAGTGATCTAGGCGCCGCGTTCATGCAGACGTCGTCATCAATGACTGTATGATCATAGCCTTTAGTCGGTTAGACTAAGACGGGGCGGATTCTTATCTGATGGAGGGAGGGAGAGAGGGAGGCTCTTATTCGACCGTTCAGTGCTGAGGAGGCACTTACCTGGCTGAGCTCAAGTTCCAATCTTTGCCCTCTTCTCTTGTAGAGAGCCAATTCAAATTTGATGCTTTTATAATTGTACTAACCCAACCATTATATGTTTGCAAACTTTTAATTTTAATAATTAAATATTTAATTTAAAATTTATCAAATATTAAGTATTCAATTGTCAAAATTAAAAATTTAAATATTCAATTATTAAAATTAAAATTTTAAATATTCAATTATCAAATATACAAAAATACGATAGCATTACTCAAATTAACTCAAATTTTAAATATTACATTAAACAAAATTGTCCTCTTACTTTCTTATTTTTAAATCTTATTTCATTTTTTATTTTACATTTTTAAATAAAATCATACATTTTTAAATGTCAAATTAATTCAAAAATTCTAACTAAATACGACACTAATAATATATAAAACAATAAACTTTATATATTTATTAAATATAAAAAGAAATTCTCTCTATCTCTCCTTTACACTTTGTAAAATTTCTAAAAATATTTTGTAATTCAATTTAAAATTTATTGATTTACTTATTATTAAAATTTTGTATTTTATATGATAAATTAAAGTATTCAAGAGTATGGTTTCATTGAACACCAACAAAATTATTAGAAATACATATTAGAGGAAAATATAATTAGCAACAATTAAATGTCTATTAATTAGTTGTTATTAAAATAATCAATTTATAATGCAAAAAGATTGGTAGCGTGTTGATTGAAAGTAAAGATAGAGAAAGGTATTCTTATTTAATTAATAAATATTGATATAAATAGAAGTGAATTTGGTCATATCTTTAAAATTTTGAAATTAAATTATAAAAAATAAAAATATATTTAAATTTAACTTTCACCTTACCAACATATACTAAGTGGGTACGTAGCATTTGACTTCAATTGTTAGGGGTGTAATGAAGATGGATGGAATATTTTTATTTAATTAATGCCAATAAATCTAAGAGATATTTTTCTAAAGATACCAAGAAAGAGTTAATCTTAGTGATCATCCCATACTTTTGTATGTTTGACAATTGGATACCTAAATTTTAAATTTTGACAATTGAATACAAATTTAGGATTTTATCAAATGTTAAGTACTTAATTGTCAAATTGAAAGTTTGAATATCCAATTATCAAATATATAAAAGTACACGAGTTACCAAAATTAAGCCTACTTCTAATTCATAATTAAATCCAACTAAAAATTTATTACTTTATTAAAATAGTCAGTGTTGACTATTGCTCTTTTGACATGTATGATTTTCTTTTTTAAAAAGTGATAATTTAGAAAATAGAGATGAAATTAGAACTTTAGAATTGGGGGTAAGTTATACAAAGGTACAAATTATTATTTTTGAAATTTTTTTCAAGAGTAAAATATAAAAATATAAAATACTTTTTAAATAATTTTGATTTTTATAGGATAAATTATAATTTTTTTTAAATGTTGTTGGGCGAGTGCGCCCCCCCCCCTGAATCCGTCTTTGTTAGAAAATATATTTACTTTGTAGACTAGAATAATGGTGTAGTTTTAAACTTATCTTATTCATTTTAAAAAGATTGCACACTAAAAATAAGAAATAAAGTGAAATGACATGATGTATCTTATTCATTTTATGAGACTTGATTATTTCGAGTTTAATGTTCATCATATATATATATATATATATATATATATATATATATATAAAATTAGGGTAGTGTTAGAATAAAATCTTCACACTACACACTAATAAAACTCTAACTATTTTGCACAAGAATTTCTCTCTTTCTTTTCTCTCACAATTTTCTCTAATCTTTCTTTCACTAATCTTTCTTTCACAAAATAATGGTGTATTACAAGCTTAGAGAATAGCTCTATTTATAGAGCTCTAATTAGTGGATTACATCATGGCATACATCATCTTCCACTAATCTTAATTAGTGGTGTCTCCACTAAATGGTGGACATCCATAAAAATCTTCTAATAATTTACATAAATCCATAATTAGTGGAGCCTCCACTAATTAATAAATATTCCAATAATTCATAATACTCCCCCTTGGATGTCCATCCATTACATAAAGAATATGCCTCGTTAAAACCTTACTAGATAAAAACCCGAGTGGGAAAAAAAATCTAGTGAAGGAAAAAGAGTACACTATTCTATATGTCCATTTATTACTCCCCACGATGAGATGATTCCTTTAAATCTTTAAACCGACGCATACCGATTTTATATCTCAACTTTTCAAATGTTGCGATCGGTAAAGTCTTCGTGAAAATATCTCGCGAGGTTATCACATGACCGAATTTGTAGCACATCAATGTCACCTTTCTTCGGAGTTCATGAGTAAAGAAGAATTTTGGTGAAATATGTTTTGTCCGATCTCCTTTAATATATCCTCCTCGTAATTGAGCTATGCAAGTCTGCATTGTCTTCATAAAGAGGAGTTGGAATACCTTTGATTGATGATAATCCACAACTTTCTCGGATATAATGAATCATGGATCTTAGCCATACACATTCTCGACTTGCTTCATGAATGGCTATAATTTCGAGCATGATTTGAAGAAGTAGTTGCTTGGAGATATCGAAGGACTTGTTTAATTCCATTCCAATGTCGTCGTGTTGGTGAAGAACTAAATCTTGCTAATAAATTGACGAGCAAAAGCAATATCGAGTCGTGTATTATTAGCAAGATACATCAATGCACCAATTGCACTTGAGATATGGTACTTCGGGACCAAGGAGTTCTTCATCATTTTCTTGAAGTCGGAAAGGATCTTTATCCATATTTAATGATCGCACGATCATTGGAATACTCAATGGATGTGCTTTGTCCATGTAAAATCTTTTTAGCACTTTTCTTGTATATGTTGATTGATGAATAAATGTTCCACTCTCCAAATGTTCAATTTGTAAACCAAGGCAAAATTTGGTTTTACCAAAATCCTTGATTTGAATTCTCTTTTTAAATAATCCATTGTTTCTTGGAGCTCTTCAGGAGTTCCAATAAGATTAATATCATCAACATATATAGCTAATATCACAAATTTAGAACCAGATTTCTTAATAAAAACGCATGGACATACCTGGTCATTTTTAAATCCCGCTTTCAATAAATATTCACTAAGACGTGTAAACCACATGCGCCTGGATTGCTTGAGGCCATATAATGATTTACGCAACTTGATGGAGTAATTTTCACGAGGATAATGTTTATATGCTTCGGGCATATGAAATCCTTCGAGGATTTTCATGTAAACATCATTTTCTAAATTTCCATACAAGTAGCAGGTGACAACATCTAATAGACGCATATCTATCTTTTCATGTCTTGCTAAGCTGATAAGATATCGAGTGTAATAGCATCAACAACAGGATAATAAGTTTCATCATAATCAATACCTGGTCTTTGTGAAAAACCTTGGGCTACTAATTGTGCTTTATATCGAACGATTTCACTCTTTTCATTGCGCTTTCGCACAAATATCCATTTGTAGCCAACGGGTTTTATACCTTACGGTGTTCGGATTGCGAGTCCAGAAGACTTCACGTTTTGTCGATTGCATTTAACTCCGATTGAATCGCATCTTTCCATTACGACCAATCTTTTCTATGCCGACATTCATCAAGCTGATATTGGTTCGGGATCATCATTATCTGTGTAACATCAAGAGATATATTGTATGCAAATATATTATCAATAACGGTTTCTATCCGATTCCAACTTCTACGGAAGTGGTATAATTGATAGAAATTTCGGTGTTACTTTCATCAACTTACGGTTCTTTGTCATCAGTTCTCTCTTGGTCTTTATCATTCTTTTCTTCAATATGATCTTACGGATCATTTAATCCTCTTTTCTTTCGAGGATTTTTATCTTTAGAACCAAGAGGTCGGCCACGCTTCGGCGTGTTTTTGACTTCAGCGACTATAGGTATAATATTTTGTTCTGCTGGAACTTCAATTCGAATAGGAGCATTTATAGGCTGGAATATGCGATTTTGTAACTCTTACGGAGTCAACAAAAGCGTCGGCATTTGATTTGCAATGCTTTGCAAATGAATTATCTTTTGAACTTCAAGTTCACATGCGCTTGTGCGCGGATCAAGATAATTTAATGATGTTGTCCAAGCAAGATCCTTTTTATCTTGTTTTGGTTCTCCCCTAATTTAGGGAATAATGATTCATCAAAATGACAATCGACAAATCTTCGTTGTGAATACATCTCCTGTCGGGGGTTCAACATACACGATAATAGAGGGAGAATCATATCCAACGTATATCCCCTTTCTTCTTTGAGGACCCATCTTTGTACGTTGGTTTGGTGCAATTGGAATATATCTGACACACCCAAAAATTCTTAAATGAGCAATATTTGGTTACGACCCAAAAGCCAATTGCAAAGGAGAGAATTTATGATAACTAGCTGGTCTTATACGTACAAGTGTTGCGGCATGTAGAATAGCATGTCCCCGAGGCGGATGTTGGGAGATTTGTTTTCATTAATAATGGTCTAGCAATTAATTGTAATCGTTTAATCAAAGATTCGACAAGACCATTATTGTGTGTGAACATGAGCTACATGATGTTCAACATTAATCCCAATTGACATGCAATATGCATCAAAAGCATGTGATGAAAATTCACCGACATTATCCAAACGGATATTTTTAATGTGATAGTCAGGAAATTGTGCTCGTAATTTAATTATTTGAGCAAGTAATCTCATAAGCGCCAGGTTGCGAGTAGATAATAAACATACATGTGACCATCGGGATGATGCATCAATTAAGACCATAAAATATTTGAGCGGTCCACATGGTGGATCAATAGGTCCACAAATATCTCCGTGAATCAGTTCGAGAAATGTAGGACTTTCGAGCTCCTACTTTTACTTGAGTGATGGTTTAACAATTAATTTTCCTAGGGAACATGCGAGTACATGCGAATTTTTCGATGTTAATATCCTTTTATTTTTTAAAGGATGACCATGTGTATTCTCAATGATTCTTCTCATCATGGTAGATCCAGGATGACCTAACCGGTCATGCCAAATGCTAAAAGTAATAGGATCAGTAAACTTACGGTTTACTAGATGATGAATTTCAATTGTACGTATTTGTACAAAATATAGACCGAGTAGAAAAAGACGGCAATTTTTCTAATACCGATTTCTTACCCAAATGCATTTGAGTAATAAAAAGATGCTCAATCCCATTTTCCTCATTTGTTTCAACATGATACCCATTTCTGCGGATATCTTTAAAACTCAATAAATTTCTTACGGATTTTGAGGAAAATAGTGCCTTATCAATAATAATTGTTGTTCCTTTAGGCAACAATATACTAGCTCTTCCGGAGCCATCAATTACATTTGCACTACCGTTTATCGTATAAATATTTATTTCTCCCATTTTGAGATCAGAAAAATATTTCTCATTTTTTAGTATGGTGTGTGTAGTTCCACTATCAATAATGCATACATCATCATTAATAACGACCATCCGAACACAAATATATATATGTAAACGTAAATATTATTAGAATAGAATGAAAATGAAAATACAAAAATATCGGGGTGAGGCTTTAGTTCTTTTGGACAACTGTCATGACCAATTAAATGGTCTATCCTACCGATCCGGGTGTTCAAAAAATCCGATACATCCATATGGGTAATATTGATATTAAGATCTTCAAGATCACTATCGTCATCCTCAGCATTATTTATTGGATGTTGAGAAAAATTTGCTTCCACATTTTTATTTTTCAATGAAGCTTGATACAATTCAACTAAATGCTTAGCCGATCTGACAGTTTCGTGACCAATGACTTTTCATGCCACATCTATAACATATATCCTCATGCTTTTCTTCAATTTCTTTTTCTTTTCCCTTTTGATCTTTTCTGTTCCACTTCGGTGGCTGGTATTTCTCACGATTTGATTATAATTGTGATAAGGGAAATATCGAGCGTGTCTACGACCATAACCACGACCACGGTCACGGCCACGGCCACGACCACGACTATAACGATGGCTCTGCTGGAGCCAACGACATTCACTTCAGGAGTCTTTGTAGAGCCGGTTGATGCGGCTTCATGATTTCTCAATAATAACTCATTATTTTTCTCTACAATGAGGAGAGCGATAATTAAATCCGTAAATTTTGTATACCCCTTTTCTCGATATTGTTGCTTTGCAGGACAATATTCGAGGCATGAAAGGTGGAGAATGTCTTCTCCAACATATCTTCATCGATCACTTTTTCTCCGCATAATTTTAATTGAGATGTAATTTTATACATTGCGGAGCTATATTCATTCACGGTTTTAAAATCTTGCAACCTCGAGTGCAACCATTCATACCGTGCGATGAGGTAGTACGACCATCTTCGGGTGATCAAATCTTTCTTTTAAATTTACCCACAAGCCATATGGATCTTTTTCGGTAAGATATTCCATTTTCAAATTTTCATCGAGATGACGACGAATAAAAATCAAAGCTTTAGCCTTGTGTTGTGCGAGATGCACTATTATTTGCTTGAATAGTTTCACTAAGGCCTTCGACATTTAGATGCATTTCGCATCGAGAACCCATGACATATAATTTTTTCCGGAAATATCAAGGGCTACAAATTCGAGTTTCGCGATGTTAGCCATAGAGATCAATAAATGCGTACACTGTCTTACGGCTTTGGTAGCAGCGAAACTCGTGCTTAGTCTTCTAGCTTTTGTACCGGTAGAGACTCGTGCTGATAACGTGTTATAAAATTAGGGTAGTGTTAGAATAAAATCTTCACACTACACACTAATAAAACTCTAACTATTTTGCACAAGAATTTCTCTCTTTCTTTTCTCTCACAATTTTCTCTAATCTTTCTTTCACTAATCTTTCTTTCACAAAATAATGGTGTATTACAAGCTTAGAGAATAGCTCTATTTATAGAGCTCTAATTAGTGGATTATATCATGGCATACATCATCTTCCACTAATCTTAATTAGTGGTGTCTCCACTAAATGGTGGACATCCATAAAAATCTTCTATAATAATTCACATAAATCCATAATTAGTGGAGCCTCCACTAATTAATAAATATTCTAATAATTCATAATATATATATATATATATATATATATATATATATATATATATTGTAGTAATAAGTGAATGACATGATTGATGATGTAATTTATAGAAAAAATATATGTTTTTTTGGGCCAAGCCATAAATCATGAGTTTTCTTCATATACCTTATCCTTTAACATTAAAAAATAAAGAATAAAAAGCATTTGACTTACAATTCGAGAGATTCAAAATAAAAGAATAAAAAGCAAGGATTTGGTGGAGCACTTATCCTGCGTTAATGGAAGACTTCCTTAGGTTAGCGGTCCATTTTTAATTTGCCCACTAAAGTGGCAAAGTGGGTCATCACTTTCATTTTGAATTCTAGGATACCTGTCACTGATTCATATAGGTTAAAAATCTTTATGACTCATACAGTTTTAAGATGAAAAATAATAAATTATCTTTATTTAAAACATTATATAATTAGTTTAAAGAAAATATAATAATAATAATAATAATAATAATAATAATAATAATAATAATAATAATAATAATAATAATAATAATAATAATAATAATAATAATAATAATACATGGGAGGCTAATGTAGCTAGGATTTTCCACCTTTTTGGAATTGTTCTTATTATGTTTTATTCAATTATGAAATCGACTTCCCCTTCCCTCTTGCTTTTTTAGAGAGAGAGAGAGAATTAAGTCAACTTTTACCACTTATGATTTTTTTTTTCTTTTTTATCGTTCAATTTTAAATTGAATTTCAAAAAGGGAAGTCCTCAAGTTGAAAATGTTTTCAATTTGAGACGTCTGTTTATGTGAGCCTACATTAGGTTGAGTGAACGTATGGTAAGTGTCAATAGAATTTGAATATTCTAAAATTTTGGTGTGAATAAAATATGGATTTGAACTCGTTGAATTTGAGGATTCAAAAGTTTGTATAATTTGTGTATACGAGATATAATTTTATGTATATGTAAGAAACAATCTTATGTACAAAAATTTAATTAGAGTTAATTTCATACATATTAAAATTTTTAAAAATAAGATGATTTATATTTTTTCCTTTTAAAATATTCATATTTAAATGTTTTGGAGATAAGAGAAGATAGAAGAGAGAAAAAGAAAGAAAGAGAATAATAAATAATAATAAAAAAGTAAAAATTACTTCAAAATATTCTTAAAAAATTTTTAAAGACTTATAATTTGAGACAATAAAAATAGTATCTAACGATTTATATTAAAGGATAGATGGAATAACAAACATGTTATATCTTTTATATGTTTAATATAAACGTCAAATGGTTGTATAAATTGTGGCCTCAACTTACATATGAATGAAAGATATATCAAACACTTTATGTCAAATATATATATGTAAAATTTGCTAAAGCTGCTGCCGCCTCGAGTAGAAGGTTACGGTGGTTTCTGGTTGGAGGTTTCTGCTAGTGATCGGGCATATTGAGAACACGAGATCGATATTTGAACTCATGTTTCAAAAGATAAGTAATTGATTTTGCTCATCATTGAACTGAGGAATAAGCTGATTTTTGATGATCAGTTTGATTAGGAAAGCCCGGTATGCCGAGCTAGGCCTGTTGAATGCTTTGGAATGGTTGCGGTCATGGGTTGCAGGTGTTTCTGGGCCATACCCACTATAGATCAAGTGTTCCTGGGCCATATTCAACTATCTTTTGATCAAGTATTATGAACCCTAACGGAATATAATTTAGTGACTCAGAGTTCTCCTAGAGGTTCGCATTTAATGATCGCATGATCCAAGTTTTGCTCAACCATCTTCTTAGTTGAGATCGGATTAAAGTTAAACTGGTAAGACATATACTGTAATTTACTTGATCAATTGATAAATTCACTTACATGAAAATGTCATTCCAAGACAAGATAAAATGTTACTGTTCTATTTTTTCCCCAACGTTGCTGACCGAAGTCAAAACTCAATATTTCCTGCTTTCTCCAGCTGCAAGAAATCTTGCCAAAAGGGTAAAGTAATATTAAAATTAGACAATAATATTGAAATAATATTAATTTTCCTGGATTACAATTCTGGCACTGACCCTTTTTTTTTTTTTTTTAAATTCTTACAAAAGACATCTTAAATATGAGGCTACATTTGAAAAAGGTACAAGAAGAGCTCTTATTTATGGGAAATTCTTGCGTACAAGAAGGCTACATTTAAAGGTCTTTCTTACTTTTTCAGCCAAGAAAAAAACTAGTCTTTGGACGCCGGTTCAGCACCTGGGGGTTGGCACACCACAGGCGCTGGAAAGCCTTCTGGCGTTGGGGGAGTTGATATACTGCCTGAGATTTGGATCTCTGAGGTAACCACAAAGGCAAGGCCTCTGCTCTCTCAGCTTATTGCAGCAAGCTGCCGATGGCGGTTGGTTCGTCGTGATTGCTCCGACACAGGGGCTGAGCTCGGTCGGAGTGCAAGTCACCGCCTGGCTCAAACTCACTTCACCAAACAGCATCACTAGCATGATCACCGTGCAAAGCCCAAACTTCACAGACGACTTCATTCTGAGAATACTGAGAAAACGAGGATGACTCCAAGTCTATGACAGGAGTGCAATGGTGTGCAAGAATTGTTCGGTGCCCTGCCCGATTTATAATGCGGATTGGTGGAGAACCACCGCAAAAATGCTTGACCGACCGGGCAAGGGAAAATGGTCCCACGATTTGGAAATTTACTGGAGTAACGAGGACGAACGTTGAATAGACTAAGACTTATTTCGTTACTCTTTCTTATTGGTCTATTTTAATTAATTTATAAATTTTTTAAAAAATAAAAAAATTTAATTAATTAATTAATATATTTTATTTTATTTTTAAAAATTCTTTCTTTATTAAGAATTAATTAAATTCTAAAATTTTATGTGTGTTGAACATATTTAATTTATTTTTATTTTTTACTATAAATACACAATACTTATTATATTAAAAATGATTATTTGTGAAAAAATAATAATTAATATTATCTTAATTTATTAATAATATAAATAAATTAAGATAAAAATTTTAGTTAAAATGAATAGATAAAAAGAGATGGAAGTAATAAGACAGAACCACATCTTTGAAAAAATCTTGAATAGGTTGCACTTTCAATGCCTTGTATGTTGGGAAAAACGTGTGGGGAAGAGAAACTAAGATTGACTCTTAGCTTGAATCGGATTTGGCGTTGTATAATAGTGCTAAAGGGATCAAATTCAGTCACAATAAATACTCATTCCGTTTTAAAATATTTGTTCATGAAGTCTTTTGTACACAAATTAAGGGTATTGAAAACAATATAATAATTTAGATAAAGTTTATATTCTACCCATATTAAAAATACTATAGTTATTGGTTAGTAAAAATTCTCAAGAAGCAAGAAAAAAGAAGAGTTTTGGAAAGTTGTATAGTTGACTTGGAATAAATAGGGATACAATAGGAAAAAACTAATTATTAGTTCTAGAAATATGTACATGAACAAGTATTTTGAAATAGAAGGAGTACAACTCAAGAGTAATTGAAAGTTATAAAAAATCTAATATGCTCTTTATTGTATTGCCCCCTCCAAAAATGTTTCTCTCTAGTGTATTTTGTCTCTTCTCATATTTTCTCTTCCTGAATTTTATGTATAATATTTTCAAAATATCTAATTCACATAAAACTTGTAATTTTATACCATTCTGTCAAATGAAAACTCTAATTATTACATGCAACCTCTCGTTTCTTATCCTCCATTATAATTCTATTATACAATCATAGTTGACATTTCTTTCTTATTCTATCAGTATAATACAATCATAATTGACGTTTTCATCGATCTTATGGTGTTAACTAATATAGAAAATCATAGTCAAGTGTACAACATAATACAAGAAGAAATATTTATCTAAGCATGACTCAAACCTAAAGCCTTAAAGTCATAGGTAAGACCACTTTAATTTTCAGCGGGACTTTTCTTATAACAAAGAATTTATTTTGAAAGAAAAATATAATATAAATTAATTTTCTAATTAATTTGCAATAGTATATTAATATTGCTTTATTTATAAAATCTAAATATTTATTTAGATATTAAGAATTTATATTATTTAGCCTCTAAATTCTTGGATAATCTAAATTTTGTCTTATTAATGAATTTTTGTATATAAATATTTCAAATTAAAATAAATGGCCGCGTGTAATCATAAAAATAGATAAATATAATAAGAGAATATGTTGATATAGTTTAGAAATATTTTAAAATATTAACGTCCATAAATAATTTAAGTAATAATTATATTCATCATATTTTATAAGATTAATTTTTTATGCTTTTAAAATGAATCTTTATATATTATTTGTAAAAAAAAGTAGAACAATATCTAATTCAAAGTGTCTTATTTAATTTTGAATATATATATATATATATATATATATATATATATATATTAAAATTCAAATGTAATATAGTGTTTATGTATAAATGATGATTGGTTATATGTGTTGAGTTGAATGATTTGTTTCAAAGATTAACATGCAAAAAGATATGAATTTATAAGTAATAAAAATCAACAACTTTGATTAGTAGTGTTGTTTCTCGTTCTTGAGAGGAAACTAGGGCTGCAAATGAGCCGAATCGAGTAGAGTTATGACTTATCGAGATCGAGTTAGTATGAAATTTGTCAAGGCTCGAACTCGGCTCGAGCTCGTTCGAGCAAAAAATTTTATATTCGAACTCGGCTCGATTCATTTTTAATATTACTCGAACTCAGCTCGGGTATGCTTGAATACTGATCAAGCTTTCTCGAGCCAAGCTCGAGCTCGAATTATAAATTAAATTTGATATTTTTAATTAAAGTAATTCCTTTAACAGTTACTAAAAACTTAACACAATTGAATTTTTAATCCTTTCAACTTAAATTTTATAAAATATTATAATACAAATCCAAACTAGAATCTATATTACATAGATTATCAGATTAATTTAAAAAAAAAAAAGAAAAGATGATCAATGTCTTTTTCTTTTAAACTGAACTATTTCGCAGCCAACCACCAAGATATAATCCAAAATGCCAAAAAATATTCCTGCCATTTAATCTTTTCTTTTCTAGAAGTTCAATAGCTTTTGCAACTGTATATGGATATGCCCCACAAATTTGAACACCAAAAATGTCCTCAGATGAATGGCGCCTTAGCAATGTCCTCTGAAGCTTGGCCCTGTTTGATATATATATAAGCATAGTATGTTATCAACAATTAACACCAAAAGAAGAAAAAAAAATTGAAACATGTGCTGTAATTTATGAATCAGAAAAATCTGAAGCAAATCGAAACTATTAATAAGAAAACTAATAATATGATCCTGTTGTGGTAGTGTAATAGTAGAAACCGAATTTCTAATCCCATTTGTAAAGCATAGAAACCACAAAATTCCAATAATCCGTTAAAAAGATCTCTCTTTACATGCTTCCATTCAAAGAGATGCACTAATATCAAACAATCACCAATCTTGTGCATAACCAATGCACTACTTGTGAATAGTTTGTTAATTATTATACAGAGAGATCAAACATAACAAAAGCCTATATTTCATGGGACCACTGAGCATCAAAAGTAGGAGTAGATTCTAATTATAACTAACAATACTCTTGTGAACAACACAAATAGCTTGGAAAAAACTATATATATATATATATATATATATATATATATATATATATCTTTTACAAACCTTGTCAATCCACTAGGGAAGGTTGGGCAGCAAAATCTCTTTTGGAACTTTCTCTTTCTAAAAACAAAGAAGTGAATTAGTCTAACTAAAATATTAATTAAGAAGTGATATCATGATTTGTAAAATAAAACTTACTTTGTATTTTTTCTTAATTCCATGAATATGGCGGCACCAATCTCCTGCACACATTAAAACTTGGACAATATCTGGAGATAAGGATGCCCGATATGCATCAATCACCCTAGTTCCTGCACTAAATGTAGCCTCAGAAGCTACAGTGGTGATGGAATGGCTAAGATGTCACAAGCCATCTTTGAAAGTATTTTAAATTTCAAATTATTCACCTTCCACCATTCTAGTACATCAAACCTTTCTGAATTTCCATCCACACTTGTACAAATATAACATCCCTCATCCAAATAAATGTCTAAATCAGTTTTTTGATCCTGAACTGTTTCAATCATTCTCACATAATCAGAAAATTTAGACCATGAAGAACCCCTTCTTTCACTACTTGCATCTTCACTAGCATTCCTAGATATCTGAGTTGCTACATCATTTGCACTCTCAAAAGAAACACCAGCAGCAACATATTCACCATAAAGATCATATAATGCTTCTTTTACTTTTAAGATATTTGCACGTGATTCAATTCCCGAATATATTTGAGGGAAGATAAACTCTAATATTCTAATCTTACACCGAGGATCTAAAACAGCAGCTAAAGCCATTAATAAATTGCAATCACTCCAATACTTATCAAACTTTGTCTTCATCCTTTGAACCAGTTTTTGAATGAAGTTGTCTTTATTTTGCAAATTTTTATCCAGAACTAATTTTATCGAATAAACCTCATTAAGGAACAAATTAGATGTAGGATACTCACTACCTGAGATGATATGAGTAGCTGCCCAAAAAGGCTCCAAAATAGAGCATACTTTCTCTACCTTTTCCCAATCTTCAGAGCTTGGACAACAATCATAATTTAGCTCTCGATTTGCAAACCTAGGAAAGACATTTTTAAACTTGATTGCACAACTTAGCATCTCAAAAGTTGAATTCCATCTTGTTCTGCAATCATGAATCAATTTTTTTCTAGATAACTGCAATTGTTGTGCAATTTCAGTAAATAGAATGAGGCGTCCATCTGTGCGATTCACATACTCAACACTTTCTCTTATATTTTCAACTATTTCACGTATCTCACCAAGTCCATCCTGAACCATAAGATTTAAGATGTGTGCGGTGCATCGTACATGCAACAATTCTCCCCCATAAAGTAAATTCTTACTCCTTGAGAAATTGTCTTTCAAAATTCTTATTGCAACATCATTATTGGAGGCATTGTCAACTGAGATTGTCAACTGGAGGAATATGAACAAAATTCAGTACTCTCGTTTGCAATTTCTAGCTAGAGTCAATCTAGTGTCCTGTGATAACCATATATTCAATCTTTTGGTTCTTTGATTTCCACAAATCCGTTGTTAAGCTTATTTTTCTCACATCCTTAAGCAAAATTTTCAGCCTTTTCTTCTCCATATCATACACCTTCACACAATCATTCTTAGCAGTGGTGCGTGTGATTCTTTGCCATTCTAGTATTCCACGTCTTAGCATCATATTAAAACTTTCTTCCTCTAGTATACTAAATGGATGTTCATGCATCAATATCCAATGTGCTGCAGCTTCCCTCATTTTTGCCATATCAAACTTTCCATCATGTAAAGTAGAATGAGAAAAATTATGTGTACCTATAGGAGGAAAATTAATTTGTGTCTGACTTTTCTCTCGAGTTTTCTTCTTCAATGCTATTTTTCTTTGGAGACATGTCTTTGTGTGTCTGATCATCCCAATTGTTGTTCCAGATTCATGAAATTTCAAAAGTCCTTTGCAATAATTACATTGGACTTTTTTAACACCTTCCACCATTATCTCTGTAAAATCTAACCACACTGATGAAGTTTTCAACCTTTTCTTTCCCTTGAATGCTTGAGAAATGTCCTCCAAAATGTCATAATCTTCTTCGTCTTGCTCTATATCTTCTCCTGCCTCAAGAACTTCATCTTTTGTTCTTGCCTCAGTATTTATATCATTCACAATTTCTGAATTCGTCAATGAATCCATAGGGGTAGACAGTGCAATAGAAGTCTCTGATTGACTAGCCATACCTACCCATATTCAAAAATAATAAAAAGTAAATAACGTCATCAATGGAGAAAAGAATTTCTCACAATGCAAAACTAATAATGTTATAAGTTATATGCAATTTTTTTTTTAAATATATAAAGAAAATGATGCAATAAAAGAATTTACCTTCTCATTTCTCTTGTATTTGAAGAAAATAACTAGATTAGCACAAAAATAATGGAAGAAATCAGTCTGCAGCAAAGTGAAGTTTGAAGCCTTTAGAGGTCCGGTCTGGAAAAGGAAAGGATTTGATTGTACTTTGCATTTGTAAGGTAGAGATGCCAAGTTTCAATATTGACTTGTCTCTTGAGAGTTGAGAGTCTGAGACGATAGATATTCTCTACTCTCTTACTAAGGTTTTTTTTTTTTTTTTTAACTTCCCCATTTGTTGTATTTGAGATTTTGAGAATCTAAAACAATTTAAATTGCCTAAAAAGATGGGAAAACAATTGGAAAAGAGACTAATATACTAACAACTCTTAATTACTTACCATTTAAAAATATTATGTGATCTTAACTCTCACCTACCAACTAACAAGTACTATTTATATTTTTCCCCAGTAAATTTATCTATTGGTTAGCACTAGCAGTGCTGAGTTGGGAGTTTGACACTTAATTTTTCTTTTTTTTTCCTTTTTAATATCTATCTTATCAATTTAGTTATTATTATCCTAACTGAGATAATAAGTTATTGTCTAAATCATTTTGTCGGCAACTTTCGGCTATATCACAGTTGAAACGGAAGGAATCAATTGTAATACCAATTATCAAAACAAAAAATATAGAGAAAAGATATTACAATATGGTCCTCGAAGATTTTGGCGTCCTCGGCTATATCTTGGCCGGCTTGGTGAACGACGGTGTCGGCATAGTTCTTGACCTTGCGGGTGAGATTGTTCTTGTTCCCAACCTCCACCGCTTTGCTCACGGCTGATCCAAACTCCAACATTTACCTCTAACAATTACTTATTACAGCAATTCTCTGAGATTAATTGGTGTTCTTAGGGCTAATTCTTGCTTCTGAGAACTGACTTTGTAGATCGATTATTCAAATCTTTTTTTTCATGCTTTGCAAGCGAGAAAAAGGGGGAAAATGGAGACAAATGCAGTGGAGAAAATGGACAGAATTAGAAAGGGGAGCGAATGACAGAATGAGAGATGCACTGTGGTGCAGAACCCGTTGTCGTGCGGTTGGGAAAGGTTGAGTGGTCAGTGGAAATGGATAGAAGTTGAAGAAATGACCTCATCCAGAACCCATAAAATATTAGCAACAATATTTGTAGAAAGTAGTAGACGATTGACATTTATAATATCAAACTCATAAGTCATATACACACACCATGCTTTACTATTTTTATATATGACCATTTTTTAATTATGCTATCAATGAGAATAAAATTTGACTTTTTTTATTTAATAAATAATGTTTTACTAAGTAAATAATTACTTTGGCTCAATTTTAAACTAATTTAGTAAGGTAATTTTATAAAATATGAAACTTAAATATTTTTGCGAATTCAAATATGTCAAAATAGGAAATTCTTTTATCTTGAGAGACGAATTTTTTTTTTTGTTGAAGAATTTACATATTTTGATAACATATGAGGAAGTAGTTGGAATTCCTCCTAATATAAGAAAAAACTAAAAAGTAGATGAGACGTGAGAAGCTTTGGGAAGATAACTGATTTGTTGAAAAGCTTTTAAGAAGAGTAATTTAGAATTTTAGAAATTATATTCATTCGTCATATAATTAATCTTTTTTAGTGGAAAAAAGTAAAAAAAACATATTATGAATTTAATTATATGAAGTCAAAATACATCCTCTTGGTATATAAAAATTGAGCAGTTGTGTTTATTAGATTTTTTTCTTTTAAATTGAACTCTATGTTTTGTGGTTTTAAACTTTTTTTATCTATTCATTTAAACATGGGTTACAATTAAGTATTTAATTATTATGAACAATTTAATATTAAATCTTTTTTTTTTGTTTGGTTGGAAAAAGTAACATAAATTAATTTTGATGAAAAAAATAATAAACTTACTCTAAACAAATTCATTGATAGAAAAGTTACTAGATAAAAAGAAACACAATTGTTATAATTTTTTTCGCCAACTGTAGGAAATTCAAGGTGTGAATTAAAACAAGGATAAAAATTAGACCAAATATCTACTAAAATTTCATAATGAATAATGATTGACTTTTATATTCTAGAGTTATAATAATGTGATATTAGCAATATAAATTAGCAAGAATATTTCAAGGTACTTTAGTTAAAAAAAAAAAAGAGATTGTAAGATACAATAATTTTTATTATCCATAGTATAATTACTTTTTAGTAAAATTATAATAAAATACATATTTATATAGATATAGAATATATTAGTGTAATAAAAATTATAAATATACTTTCATATATTATAAAAAGATATATATATATATATATATATATATATATATCCAAAAAAGATTGTAAGGTATAATAATTTTTATTATTAATTATATAATTACTTTTTTGTAAAATTATAATAAAATACATATTCATATAAATATAGAATATATTTGTGTAATAAATTTATAAATATACTTTCATATATTATAACAAGATATATTAATATATATAATATTATATATTATATATAATATAATATATATTAATATATCTTATATAATATATATACGTTATATATATATATATTAATATTATTTATACCTTTATTTATTCGAACTCGAATTCGAGTTCACAAATCGAGTATTCAAGTCAAATTTTAAATGAGTTTCGAGTTAAGCTTTGTTAAGTTCGAGCTCGGTTCGGGCTCAGTCAATGCCGAGCTTGAGCCGAGCTTTGACCGAGTAGCTTGCGAGAAGCTCGGTTTGGTTGCAGCCCTAGAGGAAACCAAGGATAAGAAAGCAATTCATACGAGAGGATAAAACCACTTGAATTCTTTCTTTCTGCCTAACGGCCTAACTTTGAAGAGAAGACATCATAGTAAAAACCACTACAACATTTTTATCTCATGATTGACTCTATCATTATGTGATTCAAAGCATACGTATTGGATTCTCTTAATAAATTCTTGACAATAATGTCAAAATCAATCACTTGAATTGAGGAATATCTAAAGAATATTACCACGAAATCAATTTTATCGGTTCCCAAATTACCAGAAAATCAGCTTCTACGAGCTGCAAACACGCAAAAATGAGCACAAATCGACCAAACCCCACCGGAGTTGGTGAATTATTTATCATGTAATATTATTTCAAATCAATCAAGCTTAAGAGAACTATCAATTGGAAAACTGTAATCGTCCATTACGCAGAAGAATTCTTTCCCCCAAGTTGAGACTTTTACTTTTCTTGGTGAAGAAATTCATAGAATCAGGCAGCCAGTCTATTTACATAGATAGATATGAACAAGTAAAAAAAAAAAAAAAAGTATATATAGGTCGACATGCATAGATGCAAAAACCTTGAATCTAAGAAAGGAACTAACACTCTGCGAAATCAGAAAATTTTGGCCCTGAAGAACTCCTTCATTGTGTCTTCTTGTGATGACAATTTGAATACTTCATCTCTAGAATACTTTATATCCTGAATTGCACTGATAGAGCCTCCATCCACAAACACAGGAGCCCTGATGGTTTTGAAGTTTTCCATGAACAATGCTCTTTCCACCGAAACCCAATTAACCCCATCACAGTATCCATTACCAAAGTTGAAGACAACCCGTTCTGTGCCCGATTCTTCTTTGCCTTTGTCTCCTTGATCAGAAATCTGCTGATCAGTGGACTTCTGCATTGTTCTAGAGTTCTTGGCAGTTGTTATTGAAGTTTCTTGGGATTGCTTCAGCGCAGCAAGAGACGTGCTTGGTTCTTGTACATCGGCGGAGTTTATTTGGGTCGAGGTAGGAGTTTCCAGTGCTAGAACCCAACCATGCAAGCTCTTCTTATCCTTGCTTCGATGCGTCCGTTGAAGAAGAGGCTTCGTCATTAAAGTAGTCGGTGACTGTGTGACCTTTTGTGACTGGTTTTGGAGCTTCTTGAGCAAGTTCTCTGGCCTTTTCTTCATCATAGCCTTACGCAAAACCGAGAGGGTTTCAATTCACACTCGAATTGTGAATAAAGAAATAACATGAAAAAAAAAAAAAAAAGTGTGGTAAGTCTTATAAATGTGTGTAACTAGAATCCTAATTAACTTCGGCTAACCAAATTATTCTAGTATATGGAAACTAGAATTCTCCCCCCGAATTTTTTGCTCTTACAATTTATAATTATGACACTTTTTAAGAGGCTTGTTAATGCAAAGGAAAAACCTGCTAACCGTCTAAATTTAGATCTCAATTCAATAGCCGCAAAAACAATGCCACAACCGACTCGACACTCGCACAAAGACAAACCGCTTCCTTACCCATCACTCTTTTCCTTTGCCCTCTGCAGAGTGTGCGCGCGTGTGTATTTTTTTTAAATATAAAATTTAAACTTCCAGTACCTATGGCTGCCATGTATCTTGTTAATTATATCGCAATAATAATGGGGCAAGGACTTATACCTCTCAGTGTGGAAAAAGATTTGCATCATCTGATGTTTGCAAATGCCATTCCCCAAGAAACGAAACGAATACTTAAAATTGTTTACTGGAGTGGAAGAGTTCAGGGAAAGATGTAAACTATTTAATGGTTTTTTTTTAATACAGTTTTTTACACCATCGTAGTATTTACTGATGTTGTTAACTATAAATATCGACAAGTAGAGATATAAACGAACCGAACGTTCGCAAACAAAAACTCGTTCGAGCTCGTTCGTATTCGAATAAGGCTCGTGTATTTAATAAACGAACGAACTAGAACACGAACTCGAGCTCGAATAATAAACGAACGAACTCGAACATGTTCACGAACATATTCGAACGTTCGCGAACATATTATATATATTATTAAATTAATTATATTTTATTAATTATTTTATTTATATTTTATAATATTAAGATTTATTAAGAATAAGTCTTATATTATAATTATAATTATAATTATAATATTAATAATAATATTATATATTTATTTAATATTATAATATTCAATTATTTTTAATTAAAATTTGAATTATTATTTTTATAAATTTTAAAATAAAAAATATAAAATAAACGAACTCGAACGTTAATCGAGTTTTTTGAACTCGAACTTAAACGAACTCGAACATTATCAAATAATAATCGAACGAACTCGAACACGAACTCGAGCTCAAATAATAAACGAACGAACTCGAACAGCGTTCGATTATATTCGAACTCGAACTCGAAAATATGATGCTCGATTCGTTCGTATTCGAATATAGCTCTATCGATACGGTTTGGGTGAAGCATGTTTCATCTGTTTATTTCTCATTCATCAGTCATTGAATAATCTGTTGCAGTCACTTTTCATAGAAGTAACTCTAAAAGTTTCCTTAAAACTTAGCAAAATTTTCAACCTCGTGGGCTTTCGTATACAGAAAGATGAAAAAACAAATGGTACACAGAAGAATGTAAAGAATTAGAGTCTTCCACATGTGAATCCAACCGTCCTTTCCGATCACGAATCCCATGCGTTTCAGGGGATGCTAGCCAACAATGAGAAAGCCTATCGCTGGCTCATTTTAAGTCTCCTCACTTGTCTTTGTTTTGCCCCTTAGCATGTCTGTGAAACCACCCCTCATGATCCGCCTAAGTCTAGTATCCTCAACAGGTGGTTGTACAACAGCCTCTGGTGATGGTGGTGCAGCTTGTTCTACAGTTTCTTCTTTTCCAAGTGATAAAAATGAGATTACTCAAATTCGAAGACTTCTTCTCGTTTTTTTTTTTTGCTTATAAAACAGAATGGTACAATGGATATATATACACAATTTAAGAAAAGTTTCATAAGCCTAGAAACTCCTGTGTTTAACCTATCTAAATGACTAAAATACAACAAAATTATAGTCTGTACGTTTATCAAGACTGGCTGCTGGTAACATATTAGTTATTGTTGCACATATCAGCGATTGCTGCATCTTTGTTTCCTGCTGCATCATTGTTGGTAACACTCCCTCGCAAGCTGGACACAACAAACAACTTAGGAAGGCCCAGTGCAGTAACAATTGAGAAAAGTGAGGATTTGGTAAGGCCTTTGTACATACATCAGCAAGCTGATTTGCAGAAGAAACAGGCATAGGTTTGATGAGTCCAGCTTGATATTTTTCACGAACAAGATGGCAATCTATCTCAATATTTTTAGTACGTTCATGAAACACAGGGTAGGCTGTAAGATAAAGGGCACTAGCATTATCACAAAACAAAGGAATGGGAAAAGAAATATCCAACTGAATATCAGATAGTAAGAAGGCAAGCCACTGTCGCTCACAGGTTGTGTGAGCCAAGGCTCTATATTCAGCTTCAAAAGAACTTCTAGAGATGGTAGATTGCTTCTTAGACTTCCAGGAAATAAGTGAGGAGCCAAGAAAGACATAAAACCCAGTAACCGAGCGACGGGTATCAAGACAGCCTGCTCAATCAGAGTCAGAGAAAACTTGGAGAGATAGAGATGTTTGAGAAGAAAATAATAGACCCTGACTGGGAGCACCTTTCACCGGTGATGGTCAGTAGGATGATCCAAAAATTGACTAAGCTGCTAAACAGCAAAGCAAATGTCAGGCCTGGTGATAGTTAAGTAAAGAAGTTTGCCAATCAAGCTGCGATAATGAGTGTTATTGGATAAAAGAGGAGAGTCATCATTGGCAAATTTCTGAGAATAGTCCATAGGAGTAGAAACAGGCTTAGATCCCAGAAAACCGAATTCGTCCAAGAGTTCCAAAGTATATTTCCTTTGACAGAGAGAAATGCCATCAGAACTGCGAGAGACTTCAAGCCCTAAAAAGTACTTCAAATGGCCAAGATCCTTAATAGTAAAGGCTGCATGAAGGGAGGCTTTGACAGAAGAGATAACCTCCATGTTGTCACTGGCAAGCAAAATGTCACCCACAAAGATCAATAAAGCAATGAAACAGGTTAGTTGTTTCAAGCCATAAAGCAACATTAGGAGCAATGCTAGTAAATCCTGGAGGCAAAGATATATATATTTCTTCTGAGAGATCACCATATAAACTTATTTCTACTCCTAGAGGCAAAATCATATATTCTTCTTCTGAGACATATATACTTCTTTTTTATATCAAGTAAAAACCAACCTTTGATGGCTGAAACAACCAATAGAGTGTGAATCGTGGTCAGCTTTGCAACAGAGGAGAGATCCATCAAAATGACGTTTAATCCTATAAACCCATTTGCACTATAACCTAATAAGTGTGATTGATAGCAAAGCATGAAGCTCACTTTCCATGGATTTAACCAATGATCATGTTGAATCGCTTGAGAAAAAGTGCGTAGCAACCAAGAACACCTTATCTTAACCCTCCAATTAATTGAGGAACTTTTGATCCATTGAGAATCTAACCCAAGACCTCCCATAGGAGAGGTTGATACTTAACCACTAAGCCAAGTCCAATTGGTTGGACATATCTCTCTCTTTTTTTTTCATTTAAACTATTCCTAACATTCGTTTTGTATTTTTTTTTAAAACGTTAATACTATAATAAAAATACAACAATCAAATTAAACTTACTATGAAACCATATTATTTAATATAATAAATTATTTTATACATTTATATAATTTAAAAGTTTATATACTGTTAATTATATTACCATTTTTATTAAATGATTTTCACAAATATATACATATATGTATATATAAACAATATATGTATTGATATATGTGTTTGTGTTTGTGTGTGTGTATATTTATATAGATAAATATTCATATCTATATTTAAAAATATTTATTTATATATTTATATTTATAAATATTTATTTATATATATATAGTTATATATATAAATATTTTAGATATTTATTTATAAATATATATTGATGAAAGATTTTCGTGGCTAATTCGTAAGAGATCAGCCACAAAACATATCCATGGCAGATCACCTACGAATCAGTCACGAATTTTTTTAAAAAAATTAATTATATATTGATAAAAGATTTTCGTGTTTGATTCGCAGGAGATCAACTACAAAAAATATCCGTGGCTGATCACCTACGAATCAGCCATGAAATTTTTTTAAATTTTGATTATATATTGATAAAAATTGAGATCCACCACGAAAAATATCTTGGGCTGATTCATGGCTGATCACCTATGAATTAGCCACAAAAAGTTTTTTCAAATGTGATTATATATTAATAAAAGATTTTCGTGACTCATTCGTAGAAGATTAGCCACGAATAATATTCGTAACTGAATTGTGATTGATCACCAACGAATCAGCCACGAAAATCTTTCACCAATATATCAAGATATTTTTTTAAAATGTCCGTGGTTAATTTGTAGGTGATCATCCACTATTCAATTACAAATATTTTTCGTGGTTAATCTCCTACGAATCAATTACGAAATTTTTTTTATCAATATATAATCATTTTTTAAAAAATTTTTCATAGCTGATTCATAGGTGATCAGCTACAAATCGACCATGGATATTTTTCGTGGTTGATCACCTACGAATCAGCCACGAAAATATTTCATCAATATATTCACAATTTTAAAAAAAAAATTGTGGCTGATTCGTGGGTAATCTATTACCAGTTTTTGTGTCTGATTACCCAATTTCTAGTAGTGTTTGGAAGGAGTCCTAAGAGAACGATGTACAGGAACAGTAGGCTCAGAAATGGTATGGGTGTAAGGAGATTTAGAGGAGAAAGGGTTATAAGGAGGAGAAAAGCTAAAAGGTGCAGGGAGAGATGGAAGATAAGAGGAAGCATCAGTGTGAAAGGGAAATATAGACTTAATAAAGTGAACATCATGAAACAAAAATTTGTTTAGTCCTTAACTCTAAAAGAATATAGCCTTTGTTGTGAGAAGGATATCCAAGAAAAACACAAGGATGGTTGCGAGGATCAAACTTAGTACATGCATGCGTTAAAGTACTAGCATAAGCCAGGCAGCCAAAAACCTTAAGTGAAGGGTACTCTGGAAGAGAATGAAATAGTTGTTTGTGAGGACTAGAATTTTGTAAAGGAGGAGTAAGGGTTATATTGATAAGAAAAATTGTATGTTTAATGCAAAAGCCCCAAAAAGAATCTGGTAAAGTGGATTAGAATTTTAGACTGCGAGCCACAGTAAGAATATATTGATGTTTGCGTTCCACAATCCTATTTTGCTGGGGTGGTTTCAACACATGATAGTTAATGAATGATTCCTTTTGATGTGTAAAAGGAAGGCATATGAAATTCTAGGCCATTATCAGTTCTAATGACTTTGACATGAAGAGCAAATTGAGTGAAAGGAAAGGTACAAAATCTTGCAGAATGTTGCTAGCTTCTGCTTTATTTTTCATTAGATATACCCATGTATACCTAGTATGATAATCAACAATAGTAAGAAAATAACATTGCCCATGAATTGTAGTAGTTTTATAAGGCCCCCAAATATCAACATGAAGTACATCAAAAGGATAAAGTGTAATGGAACTACCACTACTAGAAACTTGGCCATCAGCCACGGAATATTTCGTAATTGATTGACAAAATTTCGTGGCTGATAGAACATAGCCATGAAAAAAATTTCTTGAGTGATTTGCCACAGAAAATTTTGTGGCTGATTTTAAAAATTCACGGCTGATGTAATTTCAAATAATGAAAATTTGTTTAATTAAAAAAAGAACTAACAACTGAAAATTTGTAGTTGATCCGCAACCGATTTTTGGAAGAATTTTTCAAAAATTCACTACGAATTTTCAAGCGGGTCACAACCCGTACCAAGCACAGCTGATAATTGAAGAACCTTTGAGTCTTTTGAGAGTCGAATCCAAAACCTCTCATATGAGAGGTTGAGACTTAACTATTGGGACAAGTCCAATTGTTTAGACATATCTTTTTTTTTTTCATTTAAACTATTTCCAACATTCTTCTTGTATTTTTTTTAAAAAATACTAATATTATAACAAAATACAACAATCATATTAAATTTACTATGAAACCATATTATTCAATATAATAAATTATTTTGTATATTTATATAATTTAAAAGTTTATATACTATTAATCATGTTACTGTTTTTATTAAATAGTTTTTACAAATATATACATATATATATATATATAAATAATATATATATATATATATATGTATGTATGTATATATGTATTGATATATGTGTGTATGTGAAGATCTTGACAGTGGACAGAGAGCATGCATATATGAACAAAAATGGAGGAAATATCATTAAACATGTCATGACAGCAGCATGGAGGCTTAAGAACATACCTCTTGGAGCCTTAAAACGTGAAGATTGAAGAAGATTGGATTGAAGCTTAAAAACACAACTTCCTTCTTCCACCGTACAGTGAAGCCTCTTGCATTAACTTCTCACCCCCGGTGTAATGCCAAGCCTTTTAGTTCACAGAATATACCCAACCTAATCTCTGTTTGGTGAGCAACGAAAATGAGTAGAAGAAGGAGTTTCTCAGAGAATGTTTTTCCTTCACTTCCTCTGCTGGTATTTATAGGCAGTGGCTTCATGAACCAAACCCAGAAGCCAGAAAACCAAGAGACACAAATGTCCTCTCAATTGGCTTGATTTGGTTTCAAAACCAAAAGCCAGAAGAGGAAAAAACACAAGAGTCACCGGGGAAAAAGAAAAATATTTATTTATTTTTTTCTTTTATTTTATTTTTTCCACACAGAAAGTCAAGAGTCATGAAACCAAAATTAATTATTTTGACAAAAATAATATTCCCGAGATTTAATACCCGAATATTATTTACAAAATAAAATTTTGGTTTCACTCTAAACTCTTCTGAACTGTGTCCGGAAAAATCCTACGGTCCAGGCTATTGAGCCAAAATAATATTTATTATTTTTCTTGGACTTGAAAAGTCCAAAATAATAAACATTAATTATTTTTCTTGGGATTAAATAAATAACCCAATAAATAATTAATTAACCCAAATGAACCAAAAAATAATTTAAACTTTCATTATTTATTTCTTGGGATTTAATTAAATAAATAACCCAATAAATAATTAAGTAATAATTATTTTTTCTCCAGTTTAAATCCCGGTTAATTTTCTAATTATTCAAACTGGACTTTGACCTTGAATAATTAATTAACCAATTAAACCGGATAATAAATTTCTCTCCATTTATTTTATTCCAATCCAATAATAGATTAAACTTCTCGAATAAAACAAAACTCTCTCAATTGAGATAACTTTTTCAACCCAAAAAATTAATTAGGATTTACGGGCTATTCCGAGGACCAAAAAGACAATCGTCTTGGCTACTAAAATGACCAAAATACTCTTACTATATAAATAGATGTATTTTACATTTTAAACATTTCCTAATATCACCATAAGAAAATATTGACCCTCAAGGACAATGATGCATTAGCAAAGTCTTCGCCCTACAGGTGAAATGATTAAAATACCCCTCTACACATCGCCGTACAATTAGAGAGGAAGAAGTGTACTAACACCCCTCTAAATGATATTTACCATCCTTAGGCCTCTAATCTAATGATCCACAACTTCCTGGAGTGTTTCCGCTTTCCAAGAGAGCTACCCTAAAGCAAACATCCAAGTCATGTTTCTCAGGTTTGGATATTTAGATCATTCAGACAATCACAAGGGGCAATATAGTGTAGAAATTTTCTTATACAAGTATGTCTTAACTAACTAGTCACAAATACTCAACATGCAAGTATATTGGCCCTACTATAGAACCTCAACTATAGCATATCAAAGTAAATGCTTCCAACTTCGCACCATCAACTCATACTCAAGTCATAGAGTACTAATCAATACTGTAGCGGTAGTAGTTTAGGTTTCACCCATATAGTACTTTTAGAAACCACTACTACATGTCATGTTCTACGTATTCGAAATACGCTTATGTCATGAAGTGAGTGGACTACTCACTGGCTAAATATAAGTCATTCCCTATTTGGAATTCATAACATAATAACCTAAATATGATGAGATTCTCATTCTCATCAATCAATTACGAACAACTGTTTATGTGTTTAAATAACTCATGATCCATACCTTATTGTGAAAGACCTCCATTCACATGGATCACTTATTTAAATACAATGGGTTTGTTCCAAACGTTAATGTGCTCAAATAAAGAAAATAAATTCACAAATGATTTCTGACAAATAAATTCTTTTATCAAAATATTCGATATTTATACCAGAAAACTAGTCTAATAGGGCATATTCCCAACAGTATGTATATGTATATATATATATATATATATATATATAATATTTATTTATATAGATAAATATTTATATCTATATTTATAAATAATTATATATACACATAAAACAAATATGTACTTTTAATTATATATAAATATTTCTTTATAAATATATATTTAAAAATATTTATTTATATATTTATATATATAGTTATATATAAATAAATATTTTTCTATATATAAATATTTTTAAATATTTATTTATAAATATATATTGATGAAAGTTTTTCATGGTTGATTCGTAGGTGATCAACCACGGATATACACGAAATATATCCGTGGCTGATCACCTACGAATCAGCCACAATTTTTTTTTTTTAAAAAAATTGCTTATATATTGATAAAAGATTTTCATAGCCGATTCACAGGAGATTAATAACGAAAAATATATGTGGCCGATTTGTGACAAATCACCTACGAATTAGCTACAAATTTTTTTTAAAATTTGATTATATAATTGATAAAAGATTGAGATTAGCCACGAAAAATATCCTAGTTGATTTGTGATTGATCATCTACGAATTAGCCAGGAAAATTTTTTTAAAATGTGATTATATATTGATAAAATTTTTTCGTGGCTGATTCATGGGCGAATCAGCCACGAAAATCTTGTTAAAATGTGCTACTCCTTAATAAATTTACTTGTTAAAAAAAGCATTTATTGTATTCGTTTTTAAACTCTACACCGTTATTGCTGTCTACGAAAGAAAATCAAGAAAGTTTGCCAATCATTTTCCTTCAAAAGTCTATAAATTTCATAAATTTTTTAATATGCATGTTTTCTTTAAATGTAATAAATAAATTCAACCCGAAAAATATTACTAGTAGCTAGTGTATTGTTTCTAAAGTGTTTAAAAATCGACAACTTTGATTAGTAGTGTTGCCGACTGTGAGGAGGAAACCAAGGAGAAGAAAGCAATTCATACGAGAGGATAAAACCACTTGAAATTGGCCTTCTCTTAAATTCTTTCTTTTTGCCTAACTTTGAAGAGAAGACATCGTAGTAAAAAGCACTACAACATTTGATGAATAGAACACACTTGTTTGATCACATTCTCACCTTATCTCAAGATTGACTCTACCATTATGTGATTGGAAACATATGTATAGGATTCTCCTAATAAATTCTTGACAAGAATGTCATAATCAATCACTTGAATTGAGGATCCGGAGTATCTAAAGAATATCACCACCAAATCAAAATTTTCAGTTCCCAAATTACCAGAAAATCACAACCGAGCAGAAATTGTTGAAAATGGTAATTTTAAGAGTTTATATTTTTTAATTCATGATTAGTTAGTTTAAAAAATTTTTGAGAGATGTTCTTTACATGTTAGATATTGTTTTGACTATGGTATAAATTATTTTAGTGGTGAGAATTTATAATTAAATATATTGAAATTGGGTATTTAACCATTTGAGATTGAGAGTTCATGTTATTCATAAGTTGCACATAGAAAAAATTGAGGATTGTTGGAGCTTAAAAGGTTTTTCAACTCAACTCAGCTGATTCGGACTTGCCTGTCTGCTGTGCTGTTCATTTCCAACAGAAATCAACCAAATTCCACCGGAGTTGGTGAATTATTTATCATGCAATATATTTCATATCAATCAAGCTTAAGAGAACTATCAATTGGAAAACTGTTATACCTCAATTATGCAAAGAATTCTTTCCGGTGAAGAAATTCATAGAGCCAGGCAGCCAGTCTATTTACATAGATAGGTATGAACAAGTAAAAAAAATTAGTATATATAGGTTGACATGCAAACCTTGAATCTAAGAAAGGAACAAAAACTCTCTGAAATCAGAAATTTTTGCCCCTGAAGAAATCCTTCATTGTGTCTTATTGTAATAAAAATTTCAGTACTTCATCTCTAGAATACATTATATCTTGAATTGCACTGATAGAACCTCTTATTAAATTTTGAACAAGGTACAAGATGAGCTCTTATTTAAAGGTCTTTCATCCTTTTTCAGCCAAGAAAAAACTAGTCCTTGGACCCTGGTTCAGCACGATGGGGTTGGCACACCACAGGCGCTGGAAACCCTTCTGGCATTGGGGGAGTTGATATACTGCCTGAGATTTGGATCTCTGAGATACCCACAAAGGCAAGGCCTCTGCTCTCTCAGCTTACTGCAGCAAGCTGCCGACGGCGGTTGGTTCGTAGTGATTGCTCCGATACAGGGGCTGAGCTGGGTCGGAGTGCAAGTCACCGCCTGGCTCAAACTCACTTCACCAAACAGCATCACTATCATGATGACCGTGCAAAGCCCAAACTTCACAGACGACTTCATTCTGAGAGTACAGAGGAAACGAGGATGACTGAGTTTATGAGACGAATGCAATGGTGTGCAAGAATTGTTCTGTGCGCGGCCAGATTTATAGTGTGGAAAGGTGGAGAACTACCGCAAAATTAAAATGCTTGACCCACTGAACGTTGAATAGACTATTAAGACAGAGCCACATCTTAGAAAAAATCTTGAAGTGTTTTCACTTTCAGCCACTTGCATGGTTGGAACAACGTATGGGGAAGAGAAACTAAGATTGACTCCAAGCTTGACACGGTTTTCCGTGCCGCCTAATTTTTGTATGTAATGTATATGTAATGTTATGATTATGGGTATACTTTTAAAGGCAAAATATTTATCCTTAATTTTTATTTAATTTTTATTTTTATTTTTTGAATTTTAAAATATATATTTTTAGTTTTTGAATATTTAAAATTTTTTAAAAAATAATTATTTTAATAATAAAAACTTAAATATAATATAAAATCACTATATTTTAACTCTTACTCTCCTATTTTTTACTTTCAAAAGATTATTCTTCCAACTTTAATCACGTTATCTTCTCTTTGAATTTTTTTATATTATCAACCATAATTTCAAGATTTGACTCAATGCCTCTTATTCGGTTCAATAATTTTAAGATTACTCTTTCGCACATCTTCAAATCTAATCACATAATAGAAATTACAAAGTTTACTCTTTAATAAACAAAATTCAGATATAAAGATGAGAAAAAAAGAAAAAAATCAGATTCAATTCTAGATAGATAGTAAAGAAATACAAATTTAATTTTCGATGGATAGTAATTTTCTCGATATCTTTACAGAGAGGAATAATATATTTAAAAGGAAAAGTAAATTATCCCCCCAAAAAAATCTAAAAGGAGGACACATAAGTTGCGATAGTCTTTTTCTGAAATATACAGAAATTGCTTTGTAAGAATTAGAGAAAATTTTGATTTCATATTATATGGATTATAAGTGGATAAAAATACCCATAAAACATGTTATGTGAGAACTATGTAATGAACTTTTATAAGTACTTAACAATTTCAATTAACGTAAAGACTATTTTTTAGGTATTTCAAATGTTCAATGATTAAATTAAAATACTTTAAAATTTGAGAATATAAATTAAAATTTGTAAAAGTTTAAGAGTTGCTGCTCTACTTTTAAAATTTTAATTAATATATTATTTATTTTTAATAATTTTATCTTTTTGAAATTCATCCTATTAGTGAATGGCTATACAAATTTAATCATTATACTTTGACTCATTATTTTATGTCTGTTGATATATTTATCCATTAATTAGATTAAAATTTATAAATACATAAAAAACAAACTATATTATCGTCTTTAAAATTATGATGCGAGAAACTTTTGGCCTTTTAGTAATATTCAACCCTCCAAATCTTCTTTAGTTTAATCTTCTGAAATAAAAAAATTATCCGTCATTTTTTCTCTTTTTGTTGATACTAGACTCACACAAATTATGAAAGAATGTAAGAATACATATACTGATATAGAATATTAAATCAATATATATAGTTAGCTATATCCAATTATCTCTATATATTTTGATTTATCTCAAATACTAACAATAATAGAGTATCATAATTGAATAAGTATAATTAGATACAACTATCTTCACTTATCTTACTTCATGTTAAATACGATTTTTGATTTGCTACAACTTATCAAGATAAATTATAAATATTTACAATTTATTTTAGTTTCATAATTATGAGCCATTGAGAGGACACAATTAGATTACACTTTAATAAATTATTTTATCAACTCAAAATAATTTATTAATTGCATTTCACCCACTAAAATAATATAATTGTACTTTTAAACTAATTAAAATTATTGGAGTCAATAATTATATCTTAAAATTTATCAGTCTTACATATTATTTTTGTCCATCAATATAATATTTTGAATGAGGTAAAAGGATCAAAGTGCTTTTAATTCTAAATTCTAAATGAGGTAAAAGGACTAAAGTGCTTCTAATTCTAAATTATAAATTCTCATATTCAATTTGATAGTATTATATAACAATGTCACACTGACAATCAATATGATCTCATCAAAATAAATTGTTCAAATTTATTTCAAATCGTGGATAATTTATTTAATTAGATTCTCATTCACCTCATATGTTCCATGAAATATATATATTTTTTTCAAAGTATGTAAAATTGAGTCTTGAGCAAGTTGGGACAAATTCAAAACCTTAAACTTAAAGGAACAAAATTATAAGGTAGAGATAGAATTATTACCGTGAACTTGGTTGGAAGAACAAAATCATAAAAAAGAAATAAAATAAAAGATAATGTTATAAATTTTTTAAAAGAATTAAAAACTTAAATATAAAATTTATACAGACGCTTTTTAAAAAATAGAGTCCATCCTTGTGCACGGGTATTCGAAACCCGCTTCTTATGTACTATTCTCTCTTATTAAATTTACTTGTTAAAGAAAATAATTATTGTATTTATTTTTCAATTTTACATCGATATTATTATCTATTAAAGAAAATCAAGAAAGTTAATTAATCATTTTTCTTCAGAAGTCTATAAATTTCATAAAATTTTTAATATATATATTTTTTTCAAATGTAATAAATAAATTCAATCCGAAAAGCAATTACTGTATTGTTTCTAAAGCGTAAAAAAATCGACGACTTTGATTAGCAGTGTTGTTTCCCGTTCTTGAGAAGAAACCAAGGATAAGAAAGCAATTCATAAAAGAGGATAAAACCACTTGAATTCTTTCTTTCTGCCTAACGGCCTAACTTTGAAGAGAAGACATCATAGTAAAAACCACTACAGCATTTTTATCTCATGATTGACTCTATCAATATGTGATTCAAAGCATACGTATTGGATTCTCCTAATAAATTCTTGACAATAATGTCAAAATCAATCACTTGAATTGAGGAGTATCTAAAGAATATCACCACGAAATCAATTTTATCGGTTCCCAAATTACCAGAAAATCAGCTTCTACCAGCTGCAAACACGCAAAAGTGAGCACAAATCGACCAAACTCCACTGGAGTTGGTGAATTATATATCATGTAATATTATTTCAAATCAATCAAGCTTAAGAGAACTATCAATTGGAAAACTGTAATCGTCCATTACGCAGAAGAATTCTTTCCCCCAAGTTGAGACTTTTACTTTTATTGGTGAAGAAATTCATAGAATCAGGCAGCCAGTCTATTTACATAGATAGATATGAACAAGTGAAAAAAAAAAAAAAAGTATATATAGGTCGACATGCATAGATGCAAAAACCTTGAATCTAAGAAAGAAACTAACACTCTGCGAAATCAGAAAATTTTGGCCCTGAAGAACTCCTTCATTGTGTCTTCTTGTGATGACAATTTGAATACTTCATCTCTAGAATACTTTATATCCTGAATTGCACTGATAGAGCCTCCATCCACAAACACAGGAGCCCTGATGGTTTTGAAGTTTTCCATGAACAATGCTCTTTCCACCGAAACCCAATTAACCCCATCACAGTATCCATTACCAAAGTTGAAGACAACCCGTTCTGTGCCCGATTCTTCTTTGCCTTTGTCTCCTTGATCAGAAATCTGCTGATCAGTGGACTTCTGCATTGTTCTAGAGTTCTTGGCAGTTGTTATTGAAGTTTCTTGGGATTGCTTCAGCGCAGCAAGAGACGTGCTTGGTTCTTGTACATCGGCGGAGTTTATTTGGGTCGAGGTAGGAGTTTCCAGTGCTAGAACCCAACCATGCAAGCTCTTCTTATCCTTGCTTCGATGCGTCCGTTGAAGAAGAGGCTTCGTCATTAAAGTAGTCGGTGACTGTGTGACCTTTTGTGACTGGTTTTGGAGCTTCTTGAGCAAGTTCTCTGGCCTTTTCTTCATCATAGCCTTACGCAAAACCGAGAGGGTTTCAATTCACACTCGAATTGTGAATAAAGAAATAACATGGAAAAAAAAAAAAAGTGTGGTAAGTCTTATAAATGTGTGTAACTAGAATCCTAATTAACTTCGGCTAACCAAATTATTCTAGTATATGGAAACTAGAATTCTCCCCCCGAATTTTTTGCTCTTACAATTTATAATTATGACACTTTTTAAGAGGCTTGTTAATGCAAAGGAAAAACCTGCTAACCGTCTAAATTTAGATCTCAATTCAATAGCCGCAAAAACAATGCCACAACCGACTCGACACTCGCACAAAGACAAACCGCTTCCTTTCAGTACCGCTTCCTTACCCTTCACCCTTTTCCTTTGCCCTCTGCAGAGTGTGCGCGTGTGTGCGTGTTTTTTTTAATATAAATTTTATACTTCCAGTACCTATTGCTGTCATGTATCTTGTTAATTACATTCGCAATAATAATGAGGCAAGGGCTTATACCTCTCAGTGTGGAAAAAGATTTGCATCATCTGATGTTTGCAAAGGCCATTCCCCCCAGAAACGAAACGAATACTTAAAATTGTTTACTGGAGTGGAAGAGTTCAGGGAAAGATGTAAACTATTTAATGGTTTTTTTTTTTAATACAGTTTTTTACACCATCGTAGTATTTACTGATGTTGTTAACTATAAATATCGACAAGGTTTGGGTGAAGCATGTTTCATCTGTTTATTTCTCATTCATCAGTCATTGAATAATCTGTTGCAGTCACTTTTCATAGAAGTAACTCTAAAAGTTTCCTTAAAACTTAGCAAAATTTTCAACCTCGTGGGCTTTCGTATACAGAAAGATAAAAAAACAAATGGTACACAGAAGAATGTAAAGAATTAGAGTCTTCCACATGTGAATCCAACCGTCCTTTCCGATCACGATCCCATGCGTTTCAGGGGATGCTAGCCAACAATGAGAAAGCCTATCGCTGGCTCATTTTAAGTCTCCTCACTTGTCTTTGTTTTGCCCCTTAGCATGTCTGTGAAACCACCCCTCATGATCCGCCTAAGTCTAGTATCCTCAACAGGTGGTTGAACAACAGCCTCTGGTGATGGTGGTGCAGCTTGTTCTACGGTTTCTTTTTTTCCAAGTAACCCGCCTTCACCAAAAAAACTGCTTACGGATGATGCAAGACCAAGATGAGCACCCATTACCTTGCTAATAGTATCGAAAGTTCCAGCAGACCTTTCCTTTAATATAATTTCAAGTGCTTCCTTGTGTGCTGGATCCAGAGCATCAGTGTCTTTTAACATATTCTGTATCGCAGGTATGAGAAGGTCCCTTACACTCGAAGCAGGAAGATCTGGAATATAGACGAGCAGAATAAGCAATAATGAATCTTCAAAACAATAGAGGATGCAAGAGCATGCGGTTGGGGAGTTGGGGAGGGGGCCACAGAAGAGCTTTGTTTCAGAAGATCACCACTAAATCTATCGTGTCTTCTGTGTTCAGAGTAGTGGTTTAAAGTAGACTTGTGGAGTTACATGAAGATTACCAAGTTTTCAAAGCATACAAATAGAACAACTTACACTGTCCAATGCATTCATATCTAGGACAATTTTTTAGTTTAGCATATCAAAGCATAAACTGCTTGTGTCATAAAGCCAAATACCAGTTCTTAACTTCCTAAAGTAAACATCAACATTCTGGAATTTTCTCAAGTAATGTTAAGCGAGAATATTTCATCTATCAGCTATTCAGAATCTAGTCCGAAGTCTAGTCTTTTCTATGCAATATGCACCCTCATTCCTTAAGGGCTACGAACTAACTTTAGGAATTCCCCCCAGCCTCAACATATCATCTATCAAAGCAGAAACCAATCCCCATTTGAGGTCGTCAGAAGTCAACCAAAATGTCTTCTCTAAACTCCTAAGAGTAAAGCTGAAGAATCCATATAACAGAAAATTCAATAAGTAGGATTTCTCACCAAGCTCACCTACGATTATATCAGATTATATTAAGATCTGTTGCTGAAAGGTTGCGGCAGCTAACAGATGCTGCACATCTGTAGATGACCATAATGCATCAATAAAAACCGGCCCCTAACATTATAAAGCTTAACTAGCATACTTTTGGCAACAACTGAAGGTGGTAGTCCAAGGCACACGGTGTTGCTCTTCGTAATCTTGAAGTACAGCACAAAGAATAGCCCAATGCAGGCATGGTGTAAACACTTCCCACAACTAAGTGCAAAAAGAAAGAAAATAATTACTCCTGTATATTTTTTATATTATGGATTCAGTGAGAGTACCTCCTAACAAAGGTTCTTGTTGCATGCTATGACTTCTATTTTTAGACTATTAGTCATGGAAAATATGTATACTCCCCATTGTTAACACCCTTATTTGCAGAATAATTGCATGATTTAATGAAAAATATATTTTGAAAACTTGGGTTTTGCTCTGTTTAGTATTCTGCCACTGAAGTTACCATGGAAAGCATGCAGTCATTTTTCCTTCCCCCCGGACCCCCCACACCCCCGGTATGCAACAAAGAGGTGTAGAAGAGCAGGGGGGAAAGAATGAAATGATAAATCAAAGAATTACTAATTCTGAAGTAAACCTGTTGCATCAAGAGCACGTATTGCTTCAGAAAATGCATTAGCTCTGTCACGCCGGCGCAGCACATCACTTGACGTAAGTGACACAGCTGTAAGTTGAAAAACCTTGGACAAGAGATGTATCTTAAGTTAAAGAAAAAAAAAAGAAATTTTACAGCTATTAGCAAGAAAATGTTTGCAAGTAATTATAACAACAGAATCCTACTTTAAGCACAGGCATCAACCATGCAAAGGATAAAAGTTAAAAAGGATATAATCTCTAAGTTGTTCTGTTGTATGTGGGACAGCCACCACCAATGCACGGATCACCGCTAGTGTAGCTTCCTGTGATCCATCCTCAAGAAAAGCATCCATTTGAACACGTATTTTGTCAACAATCTAAGGGGAAGGCAAAAGAAACAAAAAATCTCAGTATGAAGCTGAGCAAAGAATCTCTATCAAATTGGAAGCAAAAGATGGAAGCAGATATACTTGCACATTCAAACATACAAACATACCACATCATTCTTAAAATGCTGAGCTACAGCTCCAAATGCATCAATACTCGCATATTTCACATTCAAGTTTTGGTCCGAACCGAGTGTGACAAGAGCAGGTAAAACATGGGTTGAAGCAACTTTTGCATCAATATATGGTACCTAGACAAAAGAAATAATTGAGTTCTAAAATGCAATCCTGAACTTAATTAGCAACTGTAGTTTCTAGGGGCTTACAATGGATTTCAGAAGATTGGCAGCATAAATTTTCATATTGATGTTGGAACTGACCACCATCTCCCATAGGATGTTAAAAATCATAGCATGATGCTCTTCGTATGTGCTGCATTGTAAAAATTCACATATAAACAACTGATACAAACCACAACGCAAGTAGTAATATGAACATTTTCTCACGAACACCCACCAAAGGAAGCGAACAGAATTCACGAGCTCACTCTTTGCTGGCTGAATTTCCTCTCCTATATTTTGAAATAGTAGATACTTCAAGTACTTTAAGAGGTGATCATGCTTGAATGGGGATCCTAAAACCCCTGCCAATAGAAGTGGTAGGACACTCATGGTGGCAAGCTTCTCGGATACCACATCTTTTGGTCTCAAACCTGCAGTAAAAGCAGCAACCATTACATGACAAAGTAATCAAAAATATTAAATAAGGGCTATATGAAGTTGAGCAATTCCTTTAACAATTTAATTTGCCTTTTAGTCTAGAATGGATTGCCTCTGGGAAATATGTTAAATCATCATCATCACCCACAGCAACTAAGAACACAGGTAGCATAATATGTGTCAGATAAGCTTCCCCATAGCATGCAGAAACCTCCAACAAGAACTGCATTATGAAAAACTACAAGTTAATAAATTCACAAACTTCAGAAAAGGATGTATTACAAAACTAACAATACCAACAATTTACATATTTCAGTAACCATTCAAGTACCTTTGTAATTCGATTTCTTAAATTGTCTTCCTTTTGAGGTAATAGAGAGGCCAATAGAATCAAGCGCGGAAAGCAATCAGCATGCAACCACTCAAATCCAGACCAATCCACGCCTCCCCTGACCAAATCTAACTCAGAAGCAAGATACTAAAAATAGATATTCCTAAGCCCTTCATAGAGGGTCCCAATCTCAAATCTTGTTGATCAGAGAGGAAAAAGGAAAGATAAAACAACAATTCACCTGGAATAAAGTTCAAGCAAAGGGATGGAGAAGAGTGTTCCTTCAGAATCTGAAACTGAAGGAAACGGACAAGTCCTAACAGCTTTCTGGTGAATAAACGGAAGCAGCGCTGCCAGCAAGCGCAACAATACATCAATGTTCCAACGTTCTCTTTCACCTAAAACACGAAGATGCGCCTCAACAGAACCTTCAACTCCTGAAAGCGGGGGACAATGCTGAAAGGGGAATCCAGAATATCAGAAACAAGAATGACAGAGCTCACTCAAATTAGAGAAATTGAACAATTACCTGAGCAGAGCCCAAGATGTGCGAAAGCAATACTTCTAGAACATGATCCAATTTGTCACCCCAATTTATTAGAGCAGGAACTAGCTCTTTAATTGTAGTTTCGACCACTGCACCAGATGGATCACAAACCAACTGAAACATCACTTCTTCAACCTATCAACACAGAAGAGAAATGGATTGGAGTAACTTTTTTTTATTTGTCCTACAATTTCTTGTAAGTCATCATACTATGACCAGGCAAATGCTCCATTCCCTAGATCACGGAGCTTACATTGTAGGGTATCCTGTCAAGTCAGATTTCTTCTCCATGATAGCCTCGAAGCATATTTAGTGAGGCTGACCTTGAAATATTTGTCAATATTTGGGAAGAGCGGCAGCAGCAAAGCCAGATTATGAGCAGCTGCTTCACGAACAACAGTTGCAGGATCCTCGATCAGCTGCTGCACAATAGATAGAATAAGAGAATCCCGGATCTCAGGCCGAACAAAACCTCCAAGCTCTCCACAAGACTGAGCAACCAGCAACCTGCGCTCCTCGTACATGTGATTGATCTGCATGATGGATGGTCAAAGATCAACATGAAATCCGAACCATACATCGAGACATGTAGATCTATTGAAACAATTTCCAGTCAACAATGGTTAGTCTTACTTGTTCCCAACATTGAGGAAGCAACTCTGTTTCTGTTCTCATCTCACCAACATTCTTGGCAAGTGTAACACAAGCCTAAAGATGATGACAAAATTAGCAAATATGTTTAAGCAATTAAACATCTTAAATGTCATTTAATAAATAAATAAGCAGACTTTTTAAAACTAACATCCATTATAATTCGCCTCTGTTGTTCATCTGGACGCTTGATTAGGTTGAATAATGTGTGGGTCAAGGAATCGCGGGTTGTGCTGTCTGGATGGCGTTCAATTGCACACATTATCAGGGGAAGGAGCTCCTAAAGATAAACAGCAGAAATTGAAACATCTCAAACCAGATTTCCAAAACATTGTGAAAGAAAATATGGCAAAGAATAACTTGCATAAAGCAAAAGTAATAAGGAGTTTTCATGCACACCTCTCGATGGTTGATCAAAACATACGGTACAATTTTTGGCAATGCATCGGAAAGGATTTGTATGGTCTCAAAACCCTGGCAAGTTAGAAGTTAATTCAGAAAAGAGTATATACACAGGTAAAAGCTGAAAGAGAACAAGAGACAAGTGAGGAACTTACCATCTTTTCAACATTCAGAGTGGCAGCAACATTATCTGTTCCTAGGGTTAGACCATTAGTTTCTACAGGTGTTTGTTGTGTGTCTTTGAGAAGATTTTCAGCATTTGCAAGAACGCCATTGTCACTGGGAGATATTAGTGTTGCCCCTTCTGATCCCTTGTCTCTGTTTATGGTCTCATCTTGAGTCACAGCCAATTGAGAATCAGAAGCACCACTTTCTACATCTTCAGGGGAGACAATAAGTAAAGGTTCTACATTGTTATTTTTACTTGATTCATCAACTCTATTTTCTGTATCTCCATTTCCTTTCGCTTCATTGCCACATTCTACAGATACAGTATTCAGAGCATTTAATCCTTTCAATTTCTCTATTTCATTTCGAAGCAATTGTATTTCTTCCATGTAGCTCTCCGAGGACCGTAATTGCACATGTTCGGAGTCACTTGACATCAAATCACGTGCAGATCGTGCACCTTCTATACGCATTTTAAGTGTAGTTATTTCAGCTCTGCAATCATTTAGTTCTTTCCTTTGGCTTTCTAAAGACTGCTTTAGGGCTTGAACCTGACAGAAAAGATGTTTCTAATTTTGCACATAGAGAGAATGCACTGAAATTCAATAAAATGTACAACTGTCAGAAAAACAACCTGGACTTCTTTGTCCTTGATATCCTTCTGCAGAGCATCCAAAGATTTCATTAATGCTACAGCTTGGGAATCAGCCTTATCCTTCACTTTCAACAAGGACTGATTTTCATTCTTAAGTGTATCATTTTCTTTCTGCAGAGATTCATTTTCTCGAAGCATAGCAATTTTCTCCTGCAACATGATAAACTCTTTTTTATGAGAAGTCGGGCACATGCAACAACATTCTAAAAAAAAAGGAGGGAAAACATAACTACAAAGAATTGGTAGTAAATGTGCTGTATCAGAGTAACTGGACATTGGTATCATTTTAAGTGCTTGCTTACTTAAGGCCCATACTTGTAAATCCCCACCTAAAGTCCATCCCCAAACAAAAGTGAAAAGGAGGGAAGAAAAGCAAGGAAGCACCAACAAAGGGAAGAAAGGGAAAGAAAGCCAAGTCCATTAACACTCATAATTCCTAAGAGAACTGAATTCTTGTCAAATTCAAATAAGAATCATTCATTCAGCTAGGACATACCATCTGTCAAAATGTAGTATGATGATCGCTAACTTATAATGCTCAAGGCCCATATTGTGGGTCAAGTTTATCAAGAAATGGAGAGATGTCGATGTTCAGCTTCAAGACTACAACAGCTGTGAATCCAGATACTCGAAAAGGTTTAGTATTGCCAAGAAATGTCAAATCTCCATGCTGACCCAGATGGCAAATTACTTGAAGAAAAAAACAGATAATGTGACCCGGAGTTCATGAAACCTTTTGGAAAACTTCATCTCTTTCCCTCATGGCTTTTAGGAAGGAGGTCCAAAAATTATCCGTAATTCCATGAATGGTTTCAAAAGTTAGTCCCAAAACAAAATGCTAGGCTGACATGTCTTCACTTCCTCTTACTTTATGTAAACTAAGAACCCACCAAAAGTTTCTTCCAGGTTACTCATTAAGCTCTGCCTTACATATGTAACACCATTACTCCATAATAAAAATCAAAACACAAATGAAAATTCAAGAAAGGAGAGAAAACATGGTGGCATGATATGTAAGAGGTCTAACTTCACATGGAAGAAGATGCAGAAGGAAACTACTAGCACTGCCACTGACCATGTAAATCTTAACCATATTGCTGATAGAAACATAATGATTCATTACACAAAAAGAGAATTAAGAACTTTATCCTTGTATAGATACTCATTAAGCCTATTAAACCTTCACTTATTCCTTTTACAAGCAGGGGGCATGAATTGACAAGTCTCTGGTTAGTCTAATTTCAAATAACATATTTTGAAATAGTAGGCCAAGTACACCACATTATTATCAGATGGCACAAAGATCTATTGCCTCATCTGCAACTATTTTAAGCATGCATGTCAAAAATGAAAAACCTGGAGTAAATCACTATAGTTGAGGAAGTACCTCAGCAGCCTCAGTAGTGGAAGAAAGGTACTGGTAATAATAATGGCGCAGGGCATCTGGAACACAGGCACGTGAGTTTTGCCAAACATCTAGATTTTGGTCTGTAACCTGTCGTACAGATAAAATTTAAAAAAACAAGTAATTCCAAAAAGAAATTAAAAAATAAAAAATTCATAAGTGTTTAGGAGCCAATATTAACTCCGGCCGTGAGCTCCACGGGCTTTGTTTGCGGTGTTCATTGCCGGTCTCAAGCCGGATAAAGGAAGAAAGTTGCGGTAAGGCTTGTGATGGCCAACGTAAAATATAGTCATATCCATGACATGAACCAATCGATTGACTTCGTGGGGGCGTTCTTTACTCAGCGACGTGCTGCACTTCCTAGACCCAGGTGTAGTAATAAATATGCGAGGGTTGCTAGGTCGTTGCCCGGAAGCAACACGCCTTGTCGGTCCCCGAATACGGTGTCAAATATGCAAGGGTGTAGCATAAAAAAGACAGTCTATACGGATAGGATACGTCTAGCTACATGGAATATAGGATCTTTGACCGGTAGATTGACAGAACTAGTTGAGATAATGAAGAGGAGAAATATTAGCATTTTATGTCTTCAGGAAACCAAGTGGGTAGGTGAAAAGGCGAGAGTAGTAGCTCCGTGGGGTTATAAGCTTTGGTATTCAGGTAGAGTTAGGAATAGAAATGGAGTCGGGATTATTATTGACCGTAAGTTTATTAATGATGTGGTTGAAGTACAGAGGAAAAGTGATAGGATTTTGAGCATCAAGATCATGATTGGCGACGAAATTACTACTGTTATTAGTGCGTATGCGCCACAAGTGGGACTTGATAATTCAGTTAGGCAACAGTTTTGGGATGATTTAAATGACATTGTTCAGAGTGTACCGTGTGCAAAAAAGCTTTCCATTGGTAGTGATCTAAACGGACATATGGGTACTGATCAGAGCAGGTTTGAGAATGTTCATGGAGGTCAAGATTTCGGAGTTAGGAATAAAGCAGGAACTGCTATTCTTGACTTTGCCTTGGCCTATGATTTGACCATAGTAAACACCAGGTTTAAGAAGAGAGATTCTCACTTAGTGACCTTTAGAAGCAAGTTAAATGCCAGTCAAATAGACTTCTTTATTATCAGGCATAGGTTTCGTAGTGGTTGTACAGATTGTAAAGTTATTCCAGGCGAGTGTGTAGTTATGCAACACAGGCTGTTGGTCCTCGATTTTAATTTTAGAAAAAAGAGTAAGCAGTAGAATTTTCAGGTTAACCATAAGATCAAGTGGCGGAAGCTTCAGGGGATGAAACAATAGCCTTTGTCAATAAGGTAGTTGAGGCGGATAACTAGTCTTTTGATATGGATTCGGATTCAGATACTATATAGAGAAAGATGGCTCGATGTATTAGGCCAGTAGCTAAGGAAGTGCTTGGGGAATCTAAAGGAAAAGTACCTCTAAACAAGGACGTGTCGTGGTGGAACAACGAAGTGAAAGAAGCCGCAAGGAGTAAAAGAGTGTTATAGAAACTTAGGGGAGTGTACGAGTGATGAGTATTTTGAGAAATACAAGGTCGCGCAAAGAAAAGCTAAAGATATTGTTAGAAAAGCAAGATCCATAGTTTATAAGGATTTATATGAAAAAGTTAGATACCAAAGACGGGGAGAAGAATATATATAGACTGGCGCGTTAGAGGGTGAAGAAGACGAGAGATATAGGTGTGATGAAATATGTAAAGAACGACAATCACAGAGTTTTAGTTAAGGACGAAGAAATAAAGGCGAGATGGAGATCGTATTTTGATAAGTTATTTAACGGGAGTCAAGTCCAAGTTCCGAGTGTAGGTAGCCTGGCGATTTCGAACGAAGAGGTTAACTGTGCGTGGATTCGTCGTATTCAGAAGCATGAAGTCCGAGATGCCCTCAAAATGATGAGTCCAAAAAAAGCAGTAAGACCGGATGGTATACCGATCGAGGTTTGGAAGTGTTTAAGAGAGATAGGTATTACGTGGCTGACAAGTCTGTATATATAGAGTTAATAAGATGCCTATAGAGTGTAGAAATAGTACTCTAATTCTTCTATACAAGAATAAAGGGGATGTTCAAGATTGTGCCAATTACCGTGGGATTAAACTCATAAGTAATACTATGAAGCTTTGGGAGAGAGTGATTGAACAGAGGTTACGAGGCATTATATAAATTTCAGATAATCAATTTGGTTTTATGCCTGGGCGTTCCACTACGGAGACAATTCATTTATTACTGCATATGATTGAATATAATAGAGAAAGAAAGAAAGATTTACATATGGTATTTATTGACTTTGAGAAAGCCTATGACAAGGTGCTTAGAGAAGTAGTTTGGTGGGTGCTGGCCAAGAAAAGTGTATCAATAAAATATATTACTCTCATTAAAGATATATATGAAGGAGCATGTACAAGTATAAGGACTTGCGCCGGAGTGACTGCAGAGTTCCCTATTACTATCGGGGTGTATCAAGGATCAACGTTTAGCCCTTTCCTCTTTGTAGCCGCTATGGATGAGTTGACCTACACTATACAGGAGGCTATGCCATGGTGTATGTTGTTTGCGGATGATATTGTGTTGATTGATGAAACTAGAGTCGGTGTAAATGTTAAATTGGAGTTGTGGCGGCAGACATTGGAATCCAAGGGCTTCAGAATTAGTAGGAGTAAAACAGAGTCTATGGAATGCAAGTTTAGTAGTAGCAAGAAACATAGCCCAGAGTGTAACTTTGGAAGGTAGAGATATACCGTTAGCTGATTGCTTCCGATATCTAGGATTTATTATTCAGAAAGACGAAGAGCTCAATAGCGACGTTACACACCGAGTTAAGACGGGTTGGTTGAAATGGAGGAGTGTGACTGGTATTCTCTGTGATCGTAATGTACCATTGAATCTAAAGGGAAAGTTCTACATAACAGCCGTAAAACCTGCTTTGTTATATGGTACAGAATGTTGAGCAGTTAAAATGTGTCATATTTAACAAATGAAAGTAGCTAAGATGCGTATGTTACGGTGGATGTGTGGATATACTAGAAATGATAGAGTTAGAAATGAGACCATTAGGAAAAAAGTAGGCGTAGCATCTATTGAGGAAAAGATGAGAGAAAGTCGTCTGCGTTGGTTTGGACATGTTCAGAGAAGACCAAGGGATGCGCCTGTTAGGACGATGGAGAGAGTGAGGCAGGATAGGTTAGACAGAGGTAGAGGTAGGCCTAAAACGACATGGATAGAGGTGATTAGGAAAGATATATCTTTGTTACATTTGGATGAGAGTATGACGTGCGATAAAAGGAAGTGGCAAGAGAGGATTCATGTGGATGACCACATGTTGCCTGACGTTGGTTCATGTAGCCGACCTCAAGTTACTTGGGATTCAGGCTTAATTTGTCGTTGTTGTTGTTGTTGTTGTTTAGGAGCCAATATTTAGGAATATGTGTTAAATAGAGTACCATTAAGCCTTCTTGATTTGAAAAAGGTTTTATACACAAGCAAAAATAGGTAATACAAAAAATGAATGATCAAAGTCATGTCTAACAAAGCAACTTCACAGAACAAAAATCCATTACATCACCACCTCAAGATCTTCGCTTTAAATCGATAAATAGAAGAATGGTAACCAAGAATTTCACTCATGATGATGTCCCAATCAAATTTACGTCTAACAAAGCAAACTTCGTAGAACAAAAATCCTTTACACCACAACCTCAAGACCTTCATTTTACATCAATAAATAGAAGAATATCAACCATAAATTTCACTCATCATCCAGGGAAGAAATCCAACTACACAAGCTATCCAATGAAAGCTCCGCCGAATTAAATATCTAAAATGGATATATTGTGAAATATAACCAATCACAACCAAACTTCCTCTAGCTTAACAATGGATTTAACAGCTCAGCACTCGGTTCAGTTTATCAACTTAAGAAGTAAAGTCACACACAGAATTTCTATCACAGCATTAATACGAAAGATTATTTTAAACAAATAACATACCCTTAAAGGTCCAAATAGCTACATTCTGATAACACAAAACAACGATAAAAGCAACACAAAACAAGAACACAATAAAGGTCACCTCCTCATAAAATGTCATTGCAGTTAAACGGTATCCTGCCAATAGTAAATATTCCTTCACAGCACAATTAAGATCCTGTCGCTCATTATCCTTCAGAGGTCCCAAGTCAGAGAAAGTAGTATCCCTCCTCTGTTGTTGAAATTCCGGCTTGCTAGTTGCAGAGGCATCTACATTTCCACCTGCAAAGTTCATTTAGGTAGAGAAAGGGAAAGGAACAGTAGATTTGAAAAGAATAACCATCAAATGGAAAAACTAGCAAACCAATACTTAGAAGGAAAATATGCCCAACTTTAGGATTTCATTTTACCCTTGAATATGTGTCTGGAAGGAAGGGAGGGGGACCATTAAAAGAGATAGCAAGAGTCTTTATTGCGTTTTATAGCATAACTTTGAGAACATATTTAATCAAATGAATATGTTGTGTGTGTGTGTGTTGGATTTTGTTGTTTTGGGGGGGTGGATGATGAAAACAACATTTGAAGAACTTGCTCAGATCAACATATCAATGATTTGCTATCACAAGCAAAACTAACCAATTTATTGATAAGTAGCAAATAAACCGTACCATTGGTATCATGCGCAGGGGTCAGAGATTTTTTTTCTAATTCAGACTTGAGTTTCAGAATATCTTCTTGAGCTAAGCGGAATTCATATTCACTGAAAGCTAATTTTTCTTCTAATGTTTCTTTCTCTTCAAGCAAACTTTGGGGGTCAGCAACTGTTTCCAGAAATCAAATGAAATACCAACCATTAGTAGGAAGTAATCCAACACAGCTAACAGAATACGTTATTTATCCAATTAGTCAGATAGAAATGAAACAATAATTATAAACTAAGGAACAGGGTAAGAACTGTAATACTTACCAAATACAAAGCATCAACAGTAATTTAATAAGTGAAGTGTTTGAAATTGAAAAATTATACAAATCGAAAATTTTCAATCTCAACCAATATGCTACTTCTCGGAATACTTCTTTCTTGTAGGGGTCTGAATCCTTTGAAGCCAAAAGTTGAAGACATTTCATAAGTTCTTCATGATGAATGAGGAAAAAAGACTATAAAGATGCATATATTGAAAAGATTTGCAGTTTCTCTTAAAGAAGAGACACTCAGAATCCACACACAAACGTGTAATGGTAATTTCTTGGTAAAGGCAGGAAGTTTGAGTCAATGGATAAACAGCTTCGAGTTGCATGCCTGCAATCAAGCCTAGACAGTGTAATCAATAGTTTGATGAAAATTCTTCTGGTTTTTAGGCTTTTCCCTTCTTTCCTTCCGTTAAGTACCAGTCCACCACTTTAACTAAGCAAATAACTCAAGTGAATCTCACAAGAACTACATGATTTTTCCTTTATGAACAGAACAACAATAGGGTTATTAGAATTCTAATTTCAATGCAAAAAGTACTTGCACTATATTACCATTAAACAGCAGGCTAACAGACCCAAAAAAGAGACCAAGAAGAGTCTTAGCTGTACACACCATAAGCTGAGCACAAACAATGAGTTTGTCTAGCAATAAGTGGACTCAAATTTTGACTATATAATTCTTATTAAACCACTAAAGATGAAAACTGAAGTTGCCAAAGGTCTTAAAGACAACAGGATAAATACTTGACAACTTTGCACAGCAACAAACTATGAATTAGGGACATCTAATCTAATGTTCAAACAGTCGCCAGTATGTCACAATTGACGGTCTCCATAAGCACCTAGCGTAGGTTTCTGATCAACGAAAATCAGTGTAAATGAATCACGAAAGATTTTGAATTCCATGCTATTAATCCATTCCGATTATCTAGATTTGCATCTTCACTTCTCTGGACTTCATTATAGCTCCCCTTTTATAGAATAAAAACAAGTCTTATCAAGCACCTACATGCTTCAAATGCATAAGAATGGAAGATGGCAACAACGTTACCTGTATCCAGTTTCTACCAGAAATTAGTTCAACAAAAATATTCCAATGCACTCTGATCCAGCATTCTCCTTAATAAGTCAACAGGACATTCAAGGTTTAACTATTCTGTTGAGCATAAATATACGGGAAATAAATTTTAATAAAATTACTGTCTATCAAGTATTGCTATAGAACTCATCTCATATCCAGCTGAGCAATTAATTCAAGTAGCTTCGTTCCTTCAAACTCGAGATAAAATTTTTAAGTACTCTTTACCAAAACACGTAGAATAAAAACTGAACATCAGAAAACCAAACAAGTAAAAATATTAGTTCACAAAATCAAACTCGAGTCAAACAATGGCGCATTTAGCTGAATTCTGAAAACCTTCAGTTAAGCAGTAAAATTCACTGGTATATTCCGAAACAAAGAGAAGCGAAGAGACCGGGAGAGTATGTTTCACTGAACCTCTGAGAGAATTGAAGCGGGAGATCTGATCAGGAGGAAACTGAGAAGAATCGGAGAAGAATTCTTTGAGGCGAATAGCTTGATCGTCGCGGCCGTCATCAAGGAGCTCGTGAAGAAGCTCGAATGCCGTTAACAAGTAATTTTCGTCCAATAAAAAATTCACAACACAATTACACAGCGACGATTTCTCCACGTCCATTTCTGCACTCCAATTTCAACGCGATGATGATGATCAGGGCATTGCAATGGAGAATCAATAACAGGTCTGTACAATTCCGTTTCTTCAATTTTAGTTTTTAACTGAAACTCCCTGTAGATCTGTAGTGCACTGTCAGATTCCCTAGAGAAGGGTGAGATTTGCAGGAATTTATACCACCCAAGAGTTACCGCAAGGGAGAAGTTGGTGTTATGGTGCTACGCAGCAGTATCAGAAACAGTATGTGCTACCCGCACAACCGTCGATCTCTTAACAAATGACGTCGACGATAAGAATTGCTAGAACCTTGGAGACAGCGCACGTGAAATGAACCTAAGATTTGGTACGCACTAAGCGGTGCACAACCTGGGAGTTGGGAGTCGGTGGAGTCAACGGTCAACGCTTAAAGGAAATAAAAGCCAGGAAAATGGAAATTTACTTTTTATAATTATAATTAAAAATTTTTTTTACACCTTTCTATTAATTTTTTTCTAGTAAATCTTACAATGCCATAGGCTATGCTTGCTAATTGTACCAGTGATTCAGCTCACATTTTCATTAAATCCTACTATTACATTTTTTTTTTTGCTCGAAAGAATTAAATATATAAATAAAATTCAAAATTAATAATTTTATTTAACGCATTTACTATAATCATCTTGCCACTTTTTGAGAGTAAACCTTGACACAGTAATAAGTTGCCTTTTTTGTGACACATAGGTCACGGTTCGAATCGGAAGTTTTTTTTTTTTTTTTTCCATCTTGTCACTTTTTTAAAAAAACAAAATTCTACATTATTACAAAGATCAAAAGAAAAGAAATAATACTTATTTTTATTAATTTAATAAAAATAATTACAAACTAAACAAGCTTCTAAGTTTTCATTTCCTCCTTTGCGAAATGAAAAGTTCATGCAATATTGATGTTGTCCTCGCTAACGTTGACTTTTGTGTTTTTTTTTACCAGCTTTTGTAGATTTTTTATACTAAAAATATATGATTTGAGTGGATTAAATTATAGGTGTATATGTGGATAGAAATTAAATTGAAGTGAGTTTATTTAAATATAATAAAAATTATTAAATATGTATAAGTAGCATAAAGAGAGATAATATAATATATTGTGAGTATATGATAATTAATGAGAAATAAAATTTATTTAAATTATAATTATATGTAAGTGAATAAGAATTAATTTGAGATAAATTTTATAAAAATTATTAAATATGTGGAGTCAGGTGGGGTTCAAAGAGAAAAAATATAATGTGATGTAAGTAAATAATAATTTTTTAGGAACGAAAATTATATAAAATAATAATATATGTAAATTAAGGTGAAATTTTGATTTGGGATAAAATTGAAAATTTTCAATCCAAGTAAGGGCTAAAATAAAATTTTGGATTCGGATGATACCCTATAGTTGAATGAATAGGTGTAATTTGTAAGTAGATAAGAATTATTTTTAGATGAATTTGTTTGAATATAATAAATAATTATTAAATATGGGAAACTAATGTGGGGATTCAAGTGGAATAAAGAGGAAATATAATGTATTCTAAATATATAGTAACAGTTTTTTTAAAAATATTTAAATTATAAGTATTTTAAATTGAAGTGAAACTTTGAATTGGATAAATCGTAAAAAAATCTCAATCCACTTACCAGTTAAAATAGGAATTTATTTTTTAAACACAATATTTTTGTATTAACATACATTCTTTATTAATTAAAGATTTATGTGCATATGATGCTAATTTTAAAATGCTCATAAAACTTTTCTAAAATACGTGTAATAAATAAAATATTTCTATTGTTTTCATTCAAACAGGAATCTCATAGTTTTTTCTTTTAATTATTTGATTAAAAATATCATTTTTATTTTTATTTTTGTAATAACAAATTATTACGTATTCAAATTTCTTCAAATTACTTTTAAAAATTATAAATCATCTTTCAAAATCCATAATTATATAATTAGAATTTGATTTTCTCTAACAAAACAAGAACTTTGATGTTCAGCAAGCGATTCAAATTAATGTTCAAATGTCACTTTATTTTTTAACAAGTAAAGCTACTAGAGACCACTAGGGGTGTTGGTCAAGTGACCCCAAATTTACTCCCAAGTGATTTGGTAAAACTGAGGATATGAGTTCGAATCCTTATTGGTGCCACCACCTTTTGGTGATTATACTTGTCTTTGGTGGTGCTACGTTGATGGAACTAGTACTTGCACTAATTGTTCAATTACAAAAGTCCCAACATGAACAGATGGTGCTACTTACAGATGGTACTTGCCGCCTTTGGTGGTACTACTTTGACGGAACTAGTACTTGCACTGATTGTTCAATTACTAAAGTCCGAACATGAGCAAATGATGGTACTACTTTGACAGAATTAGTACTTACACTGATTGTTCAATTGCGAAAGTCCAAACATGAGCAGATGGTGCTACTTAAACGAAATTAGTACTTGAGTTGCTTGTTCAGTAGTACTTGTGTAGGAGGTAGTGCTATTTTAACAGAGCTATTGCACTAGTTGTTCAGTTGCGGAAGTCCGAACATTAGGAGGTGGTGTATCTTTAACGAGATCAGTACTTATATAGAAGGTGGTGCATTTTTGATCGAGTCAGTATTTACATTGGTTGTTCAGTTGCAGAGTCCGAACATGAGATAGTCAGGTTAGTCACCATCACTAATACTTTTCTTTTATTCAGAAAAAAAAAAAAAAGTAAAGCTAGCAGAGAATATTTAACATGGATTCCATTTGGGCATCTCGGTTTCAATCCTTCTCAATTCCCATTTAAAAATCCGAATGCTTCTGAAACTCCGACGAGTAAATATAAGTTGTGGCTTAGAATTAAACGACGTGGCACGATTGAAGGAAGACTCATATGGCAGGCGATGCTACCAAGCCAAGAACTGCCAGTCATAATTCATAGGAGTTCTCTCCGTCACACTTCTTTTTAATCTCATCCATCCTTCCACCGACAGATTAACTGCCAAATTTATTTCCAGCAACAAACTCAGCTTCTTCACCTCATGTTCGTTCTCCAAATTCTTGTACAGCATCCATGTCTGAATTTTGTGATTCTCTTTGGCCTGTTCTAATGCTTCTTCTTGCTTTTGCAGGATAAGAAAACATGATGAATGCTGGAGAGTTGCAGGAGAGGAGAGCTGGCTCGGCTAAAGCTACTGGAAATATGTATGGTGAAAGAGCTCGTGAAACCAAGCCTGCTTGGAAGAAGTCTCCACGAGGCTACTCTGAGGTATGATATATCATATATCCCAACTACCCTTTGTTAAAATCTGTATTTGAAACTTGTAATTTCATTGCATTTCTTGAGGGTAGCAGTTTCTTCTGTTCTTTTTGAAATATTGAGATGTATGCAGTGGCCATCTTCAAGAACAAGAGAATCGAACCTTGCAGGAAGTGAAAATGGCCGATTTAAGAAGGGCAGAGGCATTGAAGAGTTCAAGGAAGTGAGACCTGAATCTGAGCTTTTAGATGCCAAGAATTCAGTGTTTGATTTGAATTTGAGGATTGAAGAATCAAGTTCAAGAGCAAGAGCACAGATGGAGTACCTGGAGAAATTGAAGAAGAATAGAAGAGGTGAAGGCGATTGGGGAAGGAGGAGCAAGAGTTTTCATTTTGTCGAAGTAATGAAAGAACTGGAAGTCGTAAAACAAGAATTGAGCAAGCTCAAGCTTGAGATGGCTTCTCTCTTGGATGAAAAACGAAGAGCAGAGAAAGAAGCAGAAGAATCAAATTTGAAAGCAAGAACCTATTCAAGCTCCGCTGAAGCTCTCAAGGAGGAGATCGAGGAAATCAATGAAGAGCATGTACTGGTTGAGTTGGCTCGGATTGAGGCCATTAAGGAATATGAAGCCATTGAATCCCAGACGAAAAATGAGGCTGAAAAATACTCTGCTGCATTGGACGAAAGTCGAAGGAGAATCGATGATATGAACAAAGAAATTGACGCCTCAAAAGAGCTTGCAACAAAACTAGCTATCTCAACTTCGGATGTCAATATGCTGGAGAGGGAACTAAAGCAAGTTAAGGAAATGGGCAACTTGATCGAAGGAAAGCAGACAATAAGAGAAATTGGGTCTGTTCTTCAAGATGGAGAATCAAATGATACGGATTTACTATATTCGATCAACAAAGAAATAGAGACAGCAAAGAAGGAATTAGCATCTCTTAAAGAAGAAGGTTTTAAATTCATGGCTTCTATGGATATCATAAGGACTGAGTTAAAAAATGTCTCAGCAGAAACAGCTCGAGCAAAGAAAAGAGAAGAGAAGGCGGATTTAACCATTCAGAACTTGAATGCCAAGCTCCTAAGGGGAAAGGCTAAATTGGAAGCTGCATCACTGGCTGAAGAAAAGGCTAAATCAATTGTGTCAAATTTATCGCGCACTCTTGAGCAATTAAAGACAGAAGCTGAAACAGCCAAGAAAGAAAGGGCACTGATCAATGAAGAAACTGCAGGCATCAAGGCAGAAATTGACAAAACCGAATCTGAGATCGACTTAGCTGAGGAAAGATTACAAGTAGCAATTGAAGAGCTCAAATCTATTAAATCATCAGAAGCCAAAGCTCTAGAGGATCTACAACTGCTTATTGGAAATACAATGAGAAGTAGAGCTACAGCTTCTCAGCGTGGTTCTGCTATAACTATTTCTAATTTTGAATACGAGTACTTAAAAGGTCGTGCAGCAGGAGCTGAAGAACTTGCAGATAAAAAGGTTGCAGCCGCCCAGGCTTGGATTGAAGCTTTAAAAGCCAGTGAGAAGGAAATTTTGATCAAAACGGAAATGGCTAAGAAAGAAAATAGACAGCTAAGAATAGAGGAAGTGCAGCAAGTTAATAGAACAGAGCAATCACTTCCTACAAAGAAAAAGGTAGAGAATGAATCAGAGAGTTGGTGGCAAAACTATGAAAGGAAAATGGCATACGAAAAGACGAAACTTCCAGCTACACCTGCAAAATCAACACACAGAAATGGAAGGACTACTCCATCGAGACGAGGAAAACCTCGAAAGTCAGCATCTCCTGCGTTTCGGGGTACACCTTCTTTCACAGTTAGGAAGAAAACAAAGGTAATGCCAAATCTAGCCAAGTTCTTCAAGGGCAAGAGCAATAAAGAAACTATATGAGGGCTTTGAACGAGAATAATACTGCCGTATAAATATATCTCAGACTCCCTTTGTCTTCCAAATAACACACTGTTATATCACTTTTTATTGAACTGAAATTCTTACTAACAGTCCGAGTCATCTACATATGGTTCTGTAAACCTGATGAACCAGTAAACCTTGGTAGTCTGTTTGAGGAATCCAACACAGAAAATCCTCAGCGTACTGTGCTTGTAAGTTGATTATCAATATATGATATTGGTCTTGATAGACAATTAGGAACAATAAATAAATATCTTTACCGCACATCTTGAGGCTGATAAGAGTGACAGTTTTTGTACTCGAACTTTCGTTACCAGCCGCTTTTCAGTGAATTATCATTATAGCATTGGGCATGCTCCGGGTAACTGTGCATTAATCAAGATTATATCTTTACAACTAAATCTTGAGCATTTAGTTGCCATTAAATGGCAAACAGCAAAACAGAAGTAGCTGGGAATACTGGGATGATTGTGATTATTAACAATCCGCCCATGATTTTGGGACAAGGAATGCGCAGTTTGAAACACTTTTTATCAAGCAAGGCAAGAAATCTATTAATGTTATAAAATTAGGGTAGTGTTAGAATAAAATCTACACACTACACACTAAAAAATTCTAACTATTCTTTACACAAGAATTTCTCTTCAAACTTCTCTCTTTCTTTCTCTCACAATTCTTTCTCTAATCTTTCTTTCACAAAATAATGGTGTATTACAAGTTTAGAGAATAGCTCTATTTATAGAGCTCTAATTAGTGGATTACATCATGACATACATCATCTTCCACTAATCTTAATTAGTGGTGTCTCTACTAAATGGTGGACATCTATAAATATCTTCTATAATAATTCACATAAATCCATAATTAGTGGAGCCTCCAATAACTAATAAAGATTCCAATAATTCATAACACTCCCCCTTGGATGTCCATCCATTACATAAAGAATATGCCTCGTTAAAACCTTACTAGATAAAAACCCAATGTGGAAAAAAAAATCTAGTGAAGGAAAAAGAGTACACTATTCTATATGTCTATTTATTACTCCCCCTGATGAGATGATTCCTTTAAATCTTTAAACCGACGCATACCGATTTTATATCTCAACTTTTCAAATGTTGCTGTCGGTAAAGTCTTCGTGAAAATATTTGCGAGGTTATCACATGACCGAATTTGTAGCACATCAATTTCACCTTTCTTCTGGAGTTCATGAGTAAAGAAGAACTTTGGTGAAATATGTTTTGTCCGATCTCCTTTAATATATCCTCCTCGTAATTGAGTTATGCAAACTGCATTGTCTTCATAAAGAGGAGTTGGAATACATTTGATTGATGATAATCCACAACTTTCTCGGATATAATGAATCATGGATCTTAACCATACACATTCTCGACTTGCTTCATGAATGGCTATAATTTCAGCATGATTTGAAGAAGTAACTGCTATAGATTGTTTCGTAGAACGCCATGATATAGCAGTATTTCCACATGTAAATAGATAGCTCATTTGAGAACGTGCTTTATGTGGATCAGATAAATAACCAGCATCTGCATAACCTATCAATGTTGGACTGGTTTTATTTGAATAAAATAATCCGAGATCAATTGTACCTTGAAGATATCGAAGGACTTGTTTAATTCCATTTCAATATCGTCGTGTTGGTGAAGAACTAAATCTTGCTAATAAATTGACAGCAAAAGTAATATCAGATCGTGTATTATTAGCAAGATACATCAATGCACCAATTGCACTGAGATATGGTACTTCAGGACCAAGGAGTTCTTCATCATTTTCTTGAGGTCGGAAAGGATCTTTATCCACATTTAATGATCGGACGATCATTGGAATACTCAATGGATGTGCTTTGTCTATGTAAAATCTTTTTAGCACTTTTGTTGTATATGTTGATTGATGAATAAATGTTCCACTCTCCAGATGTTCAATTTGTAAACCAAGGCAAAATTTGGTTTTACCAAAATCCTTGATTTCGAATTCTCTTTTTAAATAATCAATTGTTTCTTGGAGCTCTTCAGGAGTTCCAATAAGATTAATATCATCAACATATATAGCTAATATCACAAATTTAGAACCAGATTTCTTAATAAAAACACATGGACATACCTGGTCATTTTTAAATCCCGCTTTCAATAAATATTCACTAAGACATGTGAACCACATGCGCCCAGATTGCTTCAGGTCATATAATGATTTTTGCAACTTGATAGAGTAATTTTCACGAGGATAATGTTTATATGCTTTAGGCATATGAAATCCTTCGGAGATTTTCATGTAAACATCATTTTCTAAATTTCCATATAAGTAAGCAGTGACAACATCTAATAGGCGCATATCTATCTTTTCATGTACTGCCAAACTGATAAGATATCGGAGTGTAATAGCATCAACAACAGGAGAATAAGTTTCATCATAGTCAATACCTGGTCTTTGTGAAAAACCTTGGGCTACTAATCGCGCTTTATATCGATCAATTTCACTCTTTTCATTGCGCTTTCGCACAAATATCCATTTGTAGCCAACAGGTTTTACACATTCGGGTGTTCGGACTGCAGGTCCGAAGACTTCACGTTTTGTCAGTGCATTCAACTCCGATTGAATCGCATCTTTCCATTGCAGCCAATCTTTTCTATGCCGACATTCATCAACTGATATTGGTTCAGGATCATCATTATCCTGTGTAACATCAAGAGATATATTGTATGCAAATATATTATCAATAATTGTTTCTATCCGATTCCAACTTCTACCGGAAGTGGTATAATTGATAGAAATTTCAGTGTTACTTTCATCAACTTCTGGTTCTTTGTCATCAGTTCTCTATTAGTCTTTCAATATGATCTTCTGGATCATTTAATCCTATTTTCTTTCGAGGATTTTTATCTTTAGAACCAAGAGGTCGGCCATGCTTCTGGCATGCTTTTGGCTCAGCAGCTATATGTAAAATCTTTTGTTCTGTTGGAATTTCAATTAGAATAGAAGCATTTATAGCTGGCATATGCGATTTTGTTACTCTTCTAGAGTCAACAAAAGCGTCTAGCATTTGATTTGCAATGCTTTACAAATAAATTATCTTTTGAAGTTCACACATGCTTGTATGCGGATCAAGATAATTTAATGATGTTGTCCAATCACGATCTTTCTTGTCATTGTTTCTGTTCTCCCCCCCCTAATTTAGGGAATAATGATTTCACAAGAGAATAAGAAAAGAAATATAAGAAAATGATGACAAGCAGGAAATGTCAAAAAAAATATCTCCTTTTTTTTCACTCTTCCCGATACCGACTTTTCCTCTTCCTCTCTTATCTTTTCTTCTCCTCCGACCCTCTACCTACCATCTACCTCTTCTTCTTCCTCATACAGATATATATATATATATATATATATATATGTATCGATATATATCTCAATTATCAGTCATTAGTAAATATCAAAAATAAAAATCACAAAGCAGATATGGAGACTCATAATTCATTTGAGACATGGTCAAATTTTGACTCGGTTTCTGCAGCAGATGTTGATGTATTTTCCTTTCCAAACCAACCGCTTCTGCCTAATTCGAACACAGAAGATTTTGATATGTTTTCCTTTCCAAACCAACAGCTTCTGCCTAATTCGAACGCAGAAGATTTTGATATGTTTTCCTTTTCAAACCAACCGTTTCCTCTTAATTTCAGGTGAGATAGCTTTGAGGGCTTCCATTTGTTTTTAGTATGCTTGATAATGAAATTAAACTTTCTTTTGGTTTGTTTTTTATGTAAATCAGTGGAAGTTTTGAACATACTACTTTGGACCAAGTTGATCTGCCCCTACAAGAGACTGTTTTTGATATTGTTCCTCTTGATGCTATTCCTTTGAATGAGGATATGCTTGTGCATGATCCTTTCTACTCTCTAATGGATTTTGAACAAAGCCAGAATATGTTTCCAGGTTATTATACATTTAAACATGGATTTTGAATGGTATTACATTTACTGATATTATTTTCTTTTTTTAGGAGAAATAATAAGTGGTCTTGGCAACGAAGTCGGAGTAAGTACTCATGAAATGCATAATATCGAAGTTCAAGATATTATTGCAGACAAAATTCCTGGAGAGAAGAAGATGATTAATCCCCGGAGAACCAAAAAGCAACAATATTTCAAAAATTTCCATCAAAGATCCATTGAAGCTTACTCAGTTATACAATTCAAAAATTTGATAAATCATGAAAAAAAAAACCACGGTGCAGAAACTAGAAAAGGAATCCTACTCAAGACTTCACAATCATTAAATACCAGTTGCCAGGTAGATGAACGTTGATACCCATAGGTAAAGACGAATTCAAGGGTGTTGTCATAAATTTTGATGGTCACACCTATTATGATGTGGGTCCTTGAGCCCAAGAAACAAGAAAGGTCAGAATCTCAGAGATACTTTCGTAAAAAGAAGTACGAGAAAGAAATGGTATTTTCCGCCGCACAAACCCTAACCTCATGGTATCTCCAAAAACGGAGACAAAAGGCAGGTATGAAAACATTTCGAGTAGAACTTGCAAATAAATTACAATTCAAAAAGTTAATCATGCAACAAATTGATTGGAGAACTTATCGTGCGATTAAGGCATTGAGTAATGGTTGATTTTGTGGAAGTTGGATTCTTCATACATATAAATCCTTTAAAGGTGACGGTACCAATTAAATTATCTTCTCCTTGTTTTTTTTTTTTTTTTTTTTTTTTTTGTTAGATAAAAGAGTTAACCACGTATTCCGGTAGAAGTTGAAGAAGAGTAACCGCCTCCTCATACAATATAAGACTTGATTAGGGGACCGAAGTGGTTCCCTCATGATCGCATAAAATGGCAGAGGGAAGGAGGGATGGGGGTAAATAACCAAAATGATTGTGAAATTTAGCCCATTTAGTAATTTCGTGAGAATATACATTCCCCGAGCGGGGGACATAAATATACTTCCAATGGCCTCTATCTCTAAGCATAGACTTCACGACATATGTGGATCCTTTTCCAAGCCATTCCTTAGCCGAATGAACACCAGCAATTACCCTTATAACATTAAGATAGTCGCCTTCAAAGATGACTTTAGATATGTCGGCCACATTAGCGATCAAAGCAGCATTAAGGACAGCAAGAGCTTCAACAACAAAAGCATCACTAGCAAAATCTTTCCCAGTCCAAACCCAAAGAAGTTATCCCATTTGGTTGCAAAAAACACAGGTAGAGATCGCAATCCCATTTTGAAAAGCAGTGTCAAAATTAACTTTAATATAGGGGGAGAGCGGAGCCTACCAAGACCGAGATAGATTGAGAGTTTGCCTTTTCCAGTGTCGAGTAAGACTAGCTTCCCAGTAAACCTTCGCTGTCCTACTAAGACGAGTAGAGAGCACATCCCAGTGTTTAGAATCCTCCCCTGCATGCAATTGATTTCTACATCACCATACATTTTCCATCAACACCACAACATAGTTAAGAAATTCTTGTTTAGTCTCACTTGGGAAAGGGAATGAATTATCCAAATTCAATAGCTCTTTTATCTAGTCTTCCACTTTCCAGGTGAAATTTTTATCTATTCTAAAATGCCACCATAGACATTTAATAAGGGGACAAAGAAGAAAGAGATGCTCCAAACTTTCTGTGGCAGACTGACAGATGCAACAGGATTGGTCCATCAAGTCCAAAACCTGAGCTAACCTAGACTTTGTAGGTAGTAACTGGGAGACAACACGCCATAAAAAATGCTTGTGACGATTATGTAGGCGGAAAGACCACAGTGTTTTTCACAGAGTGCAAGGGAGAGAAGGAGTAGATAATAGAAAGATCGTGTATAAGAAGGAGGGGTTAGTATTGTGCCTCAGCTGATGAATAATTCTGTAAGTAGACTTAATAAAAAATCTCCCTGACTTGGAGGGAGCCCACACCAGAGAGTCGGATTCCCTAATCCAGGGAATAGAAATTTTCAGAATCTCCCGAGCAATAGATAGTGGAAATAGATTAGAGATGAGTTCATAGTCCTATAAATGTTGATTAAAGAGTATGAGGTCTCGAACTAAACTCACATGTTGCTGATCTATAGGAACAGAGGGAAGACGATGAGTAGTAAGGCTTGGGATCCACGGATCTTCCCAAATGTTCACCTGCGAATCATGACCAATTCGATAACATAGTTCAGCTTTCAGTACTTCTTTAGACTTCTAGATACCTTTCTAAATCCAGGACGACCCACGGGGATAGCTGTCCACATCCAATAGTCCTCTGCCTCGAAGGTATTTAGATCGGATTAGATTAACCCAAGGACGATGAGCTTCAGTATATAGTTGCCAAGAAAGTTTTGAGATCAAAGCCAAGTTATTTTCTGAAGATTTTCGAAATTCCATTCCTCCTTTGTCTTTAGGTGCACAGATGGATTCCCAAGATTTGAGATATAAGTGCCTACCTGAGTCTTCTTTAAATCTCCACCAAAAGTCACGCATTAGAGCATCCAATTTATTATAGATGGAAGAAGGAAGAATAAAGCATTGCATGACATGAATAGGGAATGATTGCACAACATTCTTAATTAACACGGATCGACCGACTCGAGATACAGTGTTAATTTTCCAACTACTGGTCTTTTGTTGAAGTTGTTCCACCATACCTTGAAATGCCACAGACTTTGAAGATTTCTTACAGAAAGGTGCTCTCAAATAAGTGCTATTATGAGCACATTCAGACATGTGGAATACAGAGCGGATGGAATATTTAAGGGAGGACTGCATATTCCTGCTGAAATGGATGGTAGATTTATCAAAATTAATAGATAAACCAGACCATCTACAATATGTATTTAATAGATTTTGTACCACCTGAGCCTCTGAAATAGACGCTCTGCAAAAAAAAGATCAAATCGTCCACATACATAAGATGGGAGATGTAAGGGCAGTTTCGTCCAATTTTAACACCATGGAACAATTGATTTGACTCCGTTGCAGTGAGCATTCTAGATAGCAGATCAACATATAGTACAAATAGTAATGGAGATAATGGATCGAAAAGGATACTATAGATATACACTCTAAAATACTGAAATATTGAAAACTTTTAAAGAATCCAAGAGAAGAACCATTAATCAATACTGAAAAGGATACTGTAGATATACACTCTAAAATAAGGTTGGTAAACCGATCTGTAAAACCATGATATTGTAGAATCCTGATGAGGAGAGACCATTCCACTTTATCATAAGCTTTTTCCATATCAATCTTAAGAGCCATCAGACCCAAGCTCCCTCTCTTGGCGTTTAGATGATGCATTATCTCATAACACATAATCACATTATCAGTCATACCACGAGAAGGAATAAAAGCACCTTGAGAAGGGGGCTACAAGACTGTCCAATAAAGGTTTAATCCGATCTGTCAAAATTGTAGAGATAACCTTATATACAATATTACACAAAGCCATAGGCCGGAAATGGTCAGCTTTGTAAGTAGAATCCCTTTTCAAAACAAGAGCGATGAAAGTATGATTTAACGACTTAATCATATTTTCATGAACAAAAAAATACTGGATAGTAGCAACAACCTTTGCTTTGACAATATACCAGTAAGTTTTGAAGAAACATAGAGTCATACCATCAGGACTAGGACTTTTTCCAACCTTCATTTCAAAAATAGTTTGACGGATAAAATCAACAAAAGGAATAGCACACAAATCCTCATTTTGCACATTTGTGATAGAAGGGGAAATGAGATTATTAATGTCAGAAGGGAACTGGGGAGCTGTAAAAGAAAACAGATTACAGTAGTATTGTTCAAAAGCTTGACCAATACCTTCCCAATTTGTCTGCCATTCATCATCAACTGTAAGAAAAGAATCAATGTTATTATGTCCTCTATGTACAATGGTTGAAAGATAGAAGAAGCAACTATTGGCATCACCCTCTTCCAACAAAGACATCTTTGCTTTGTTCCACCAGAGTAGTTGTTCTCTTTTAAGTTGCTCGTCCAAAGCTTCCTGTAGAAACTGTTCATTTTCCAAGACTAGAGAGGATTGAAGAAGAGACTGAAGATTATCAATCTCCCTACGAATCCCAACTATATTGTGCTAAATAAGACAAAAAACTAATTTATTCCAAGATTTAAGATCTTGTTTTGCATTTTTAATACTGGAGACTAGAGCCATAAGAGGCGATCCCCGAACAGGAATAGACCATGCTGACAAAACAATGTCAAGAGAAAAGTTATCCCGTGTCCATATAGTCTCAAATCGGAAAGGTCTAAATAACCGTTCAGATGGAGGAGAAGTATAAAAAAGAATAGGCTTGTGATTTGAGGAGAGAGTAGTAAGGTGGGAAATAGATGCTCGGGGAAATAGAACACACCAAGATTCATTTACATGACCCCTATCCAAATGAACTTGGATGTTCGCAGTTCCCGGTCTTTTGTTATTCTAAGTAAATAGGAAACCAGTGAACCCTAAATCAATTAAACCAGCATTATCCACAAAAGAGATAAATCCTCTAGATGACAGAGCATAAAAGGCCGTCCCCCATGTTTTTCTGAAGATTGAATTATGCTATTGAAGTCTCCCAAGATCAACTAAGGTCTAGAAAGCCCTCGACCAATATCTGAAAGATCCTGCCAAAATCGTTGTTTATGAGAATATAGACAAGGACCATAAACTCCAATAAGTTGCCACGGGGAGCCGAGTTGAGCACAAAATATAAGGCTAGTAATCAAACTGTTGTTAGAAGCAATAATCTGTAGATCAACATTTGACCGCCAACATATAGCTAAACCACCAGCATAACCAATAGCGGAACAAAATGAAAATCGGGAAAACCAACTACAATCAAAACCCGAGAAATTCTTTCAAGAGAGGAAGATTTGATTTCGAGATAAAAATAAAATATCGAGACGATGTGAGTTAATAAATACTCGCGAGCTCTTATTGCCTTGGATCGAGAAAGTCTTTGGCGGTTCCAAGCAAAAACTAACATTAGGATGGTAGGGGCATGGATTGGCTTGCCTCCTCAGCCTTAGCAGAAATATCAACAGTAGAAAAAGAGACCCCCGCATCATCTTGTTGCTCCAGATTTGAACATACCAATCCTTTACGAGCAAGGCATTTAACATGTATGAATCTCCTACGGATAAGGACTGTATTTTCCTTTACCACCAATGGGATCTAATTCAGGGGAGCTAGATATGGGTTAGGTGTAGAAGATAACGTCTGAGGAATTTGGGATGTAAGTTGGAGATGGGAGAGGGATGAGATCATTCCACTCTCTTTTGGACTAGGTGAATCCGAATTATGGGCCAAATAGAACTCTGTATCAAAAATAGGAGTTATGGTGCGGCTAGCAGAGGAGAATGGTTTACTTTTTTTGGAAATGAGTAGACCCGAAGATGAAGTTCTTTTATCCAGTTGAGTTAAAGCTAACCCTTGCTTAAGAGGTCGGGGGACAGGCAAAGACCTAATCCGATTATGTTGGCTGCTTAGACGTTTGCATGAGGAGTTTCTAATTATGAGTGATGCACGTTGTTGAGCAATATCTGGAGAGTGGTGAGTCTCTATGGTTTCAAAGGTGGGGCTCGATTCATACACAGAGGTAAGGTGGATAGTTCTGAGATTTGTAGAGAAGCATATGGCTGTGTAGTAGGTGAGGAAAATGGACAACAAGTTGTAGTTAAACTACTTTCATGCACAGAGGCCCCGAATGTTATTCCTGTAATCGAGGGGAATATAGAGGTTGTGGGTGCAGGTGAGGAAGACAGACAACAAGCTGTAGTTAAACATAGACTACTTTCATGCACAGAAGCCGCAAATGTTATTCCTGCAGTCGGTAAGGAATTGAATAGCATTGAAGTAAATGACATAGAAGTAAGTGGGGTAGTGACAGAAGTTGTGGGAGTAGGTATAGTAATCAAACCAGAAAGTGGGTGTTCAGGTGGGTGGATGACCAATGTGTTTACTAAGGACAAACCGGAGGTAGTGGAAGCAGGTATTTTGAGTAGAACACTTGGAGCTGAATGTAATTGGCCAGCTGTGACTAGACTAAGCTCGGTGCAACTGTCAGGTGGAACTTCAGTGATGGACCTCGCCTGAATGCCGCAGTGCTGGTGCTGAATTAGATTCAGAATGGTGAAGAACTAGTCGATCATTATGCCTGGAAGCATAAGGACATGAACTCTCATCCAAGGTCCAAAAGCGCAATGTGGATCAAGGGGACCATGAAGAAACTCTGATGAATGTTGGCAATCGTGTTCTTCATGTCCAAGTCGGCTACAAGAATAACAAAAATCAGCAAGTCTTTCATATTTAAAATGAATCCAGACTGGAGAATCATTAGCCCGTTGTAAGAAAAAGCCGGATGTTAAAAGTGAATTGATGGAAATTGCTACTTGGATTCGGAGAAAACGCTGAAGAAATCCGCTTAAACAATTATCTTTATCCATTGATAGGAAGCAGCCAATAAAGTTTCCAATGAGCTAAGCATTGTTTGCAGACATCTGATTCGGTGGAAGATTATGCACTTGAACCCAAAATAAAATTACATTAAACTCCAGTTCCTCAAAAGAAAGATGTGATGGCCATTCTTTTAACATAATGCGAGCTCCTTTTAGAGTCCAAGGTCCCGAGGAATATATGAGTGTTTTGTCTGAACTTGAAGCAAACGTACAAAGGAAAATGTTGACATCTAAGAAGGAAAAATCCGTTGGTTCCCTCAACTTCCAAGCTGCCTGAAGAATAGTCCATACTATACACAGATCAAATCTCTTGTTGGATAGGATCTTGAGGACTAAAGCATTGTCCGAATAAGGAGATGCATGCAGGTTAACTGGAGAAAGAGAGAGGGTACCAGTAAGAGCTGTGATATCAGCTTTCGTAGCTTGCATGGCAGGAAGAATGGAAGGAGTAGCGAGCAGTTTGTGGGAAGGAGATTTGACAGAAGTGAAGAAGCAAGAGGAGTGGAAGAAGTATCAAGGAGTATAGAGCTAATAAAAAAGGAGCAACAGATAGACAAGTATCAAGGAGTATCTGCTATACATGCAGATAAACAAGTTCTAAGAAGAACAAAGAGAAGTTCTACTCCAGAGATAGAACAAAGAGGATACTCACTACTGTTGAGTATCAGTAATTTTGACCAAATTATATTATGCCGAAAGATAAATAGATTAACGAAAGAAGATCGTAAGGTTAATGGTTAAGTAATTTTAAACTTACTCTTAAATAATTTCGTAAGACTATATATTTAGCAAATTTAAAAAATTTAGTAATAATTGATTCTTTAATCTGTACATAATGATTATCACCATTTAAAATTATACTTTTTCTCAGTGGTGCTACTTGTTCAATTAGCATAATATAAGATGTGTTATGATTAACATCACTAACACTTTTTATTTTTCTAAAAAAAAAAAGATTAATGAAAGAAGGCAATGAAGAAATCTAGTTCACCAGCTCAAGTTTGTGGGAATTTTTTGATAGGTTTTGACAATAATTGTTTTAGATTAAAACTTAGACTAATTTTCAAAATAAGTTAAGAAACACGAATTACAACCAAATCAAATCAACAACTCTGGTAGTACAAATACCAAAGAAACATAACACAAACTCCTAATACTAATACATTTTACGTACATGTTATCTTAAATTGATGAGAATTTTCCCTTTTTCTTCTTTTTTAAAAAATTAAACTAACAAGAATGGTGAAACTGTTTCCAAACATGAAAGTAAATGGCCAATATGCAGTGTTAAAAACAGGGATTTTTTTTTTAAAAAAAATAATCAAACACAAATGATTGAGGGAACTTTTGGTGAGTAATCTTCATGATTTCATGCTTGGTTAAGCTCATTATAGAAAACAATGTCTTGCCTTTTCATGGCTTTTTAATTAAGGTTATACTATCATAAAATTGAAACTGTCGACTAATTATTTCATTATTATTTGTTAAACATTCCCCACTTATATATGGTCGTCGTGCAGTATCATTGCAAAGCCACCACATAATTATTTCTTCCTCTATTTGATGAGAAAGATGAAAAATCAACGATCTTTATTCCCCCCCCCCTTATAACTACCACCTTGAGATGGTAAGGGATTTGATCGGATACCTAAGGGAAACATAAACTTGGCCTCCAAATGGTGGAAGCAAATTAATCTACTACTTAATAAGAATTTTGGTCTAATTAATAAAGTTGGAATAAATTTAAATTTTGAAATATAATTTTAAAGAGTGATTCATTATCATTCATTTTTATATTTTATTTTATTATAGTTTAAATTAAAAATAATAATTAAATAAATATTTAATATATTCATATTTTAGACATAGTGTTTGTTTAATAACTCGATTAATTATTTAATTAAGTATGTTGATAACAAACGCTATTAAGAATTTAATTTTTTTAATACACTTAATAATGTCTTTTTATTATGACTTAATTAATTAACATGTATTGAAATTTTATAAATTTTAAATAAAATAAAAATAACTTAAATTTGAAATTTTAATATATTAGATATTTATCTAATTCATGTTATTTTTTTCTATTTAATTTCAAATTATAATAAAACATAGTATAAAAATTAATTATAATAAATTCAATCTTCATATTCAAAGTTTATATTTTAGAATTCTACTTAAATATTTAGACTTCAATGTTCAAAGTTTAACTTTATCAATCAGTCCCTTAATAACTTTTATTTAATTTAAAATTAATAACATAATTTTAATAAATCTTAAACAATTAAGTGATAATAAAAATATATTTTTAAATGCATTAATTAAAATAATTAAACGTTTGATAACATCTGTTATCAAATACAATTAATTAAATAATTTTTCATCAACTAATTTTAAATACTTAATTACATTATCAAACAAACCATTAAACCATTTTTGAAGAAGGAAAAAAGAGGAGTAAAGTGGAAAAAGAAGAAAAGTATAATTTTACTCCAATATTAGTTATACAATTTTTGCTTCTCATTCTCAAGCATTGTAGGAATATCTATGTTCTCTGCAACTGATTATCAAAATACAATATATGTCACGTTTTGAGCAAATTAAGAAGTATTTAAATTAACCTACTTTTCTTTCAAAAAATGAAAATTTATTCTTGTAGCCAAGTTTATTTAAATTACGAGCACCATAATGGAAGAATCCATTTAACAGATTAAAGCTGGAAAGTGACATATTATTTAAATAATTTCATGAATATTTATAGTCGAAGTGGACACTAGGACACTGTTAATGTTAGGATCGACATGTTTATGTGTCAACCAGATTAAACTTTGAGAATACGTGAAAATGAATCATACCTTTGAAGATATCGTCTTCACCAATATGATTCTTGAATTCTTTGGCCTTCTGGTAATGCTCCAGACCCTCAAGTCTTCTTCAATGTAATCTCCTTGGACCAGAAAATTGCTAATCGTATTTTGTTTCTCTCTTTATTGAGGGTGGACTCACAAAAAAACTGAGAGAAAAAACCTCAGCGAACCACCACGATGTTTCTCACGTTCGTTGAAAATAGAGTCATAAACCAATATGTATTATTAACTCTATCTCCAAATACGAGTCCTAATAGAATAAGAAAAGTATAGTTGAATACAACTATCTCCACTTATCCTATTCCATCTAAAATACGATTTTTTATTTTCTGCAATTTTCATTAATAATTTATAAATAAATTATAATTTATTATTGTCCCATAATTAGGAGCCACTGAAGGGACCTGGCCGGATACAATTAGACTAAACTCCAATAAATTATATTGTCAATAAAAATAATTTATTAATTACGTTCCACTCCACTAAAAGAACGTAACTGCACTCTTAGTCTAATCGCAATTACTGGAGTCAATAATTATATCCATTAATTGATCGATCCAACAAATTACCCTTGTCGATCAATATAATACTTTGAATGAAGCAGTATTACCACAGTGCCCCTCATTCAAAACCTCAATTCTCATCTTCAATTTGACAGTACCATGTGACCACGTCACACTTACAAATTGAATTCAATAGACACTATTGAATTACTGAGTTCAGATTTAATTGTCCCTTAGAAGAACTCATGAGGAAATGATCTTGCCTGTTAAAGGTGACAGATTCCATATTGCATAACAATTATTTCATAGTTATTTCACTTTAATTCCCAAGATGCCGAGATATTGATTATCAAGTTAATCTCACTCTTTGGCAACTCAAGGAACTTCAAGTTAATAAATGTAAATAATTGTTTGCTCAGGATTAAGGTATTATGTACGACAATCTTTTAATATTTTATTTGTATGGTCTATTCCACAAATAAATAGTGATGGTCCATCCAATATATCAAAATATATCCTTAATTTTATTACCAAAGTCAAAGACAGACTTCAATAAAATTAAGACGATCTTCCAAAATAAATTGCCCAAATTTATTTTAGATCACGGATAATTTATTTCGAACTAAATTATAAATCAAGTCTTTTTGTGTTTAACAAATAAACACTTGATTTAAAATATCTAAATAATTCGTGGACAAACAGGCTCATACATAATTTATACATACAAATATATAAAAACATACTTTATTTAATTTCAAAAAATACAAACATTGTATTTACTCGATGGACATTTCTAACAAATTCTCCCACTTGTCCTAGAGTAATGGGACATGTCAGAAATACCCATACTTTCTACGAAGATCTCTATCAGCTTGAAAATCAGAATCAGTGTAACCTATAAGTACCAATTCTGGAGCTGAGTAAACTAGCATATATCCTCGAGTTCTACGAAGATACTTGAATATATGCTTGACTGCTGTCCAGTGTTTCAGTCCTAGGTTTGACTGATATCTACTGACCATCCCAACAGCATGACAAATGTCTGGACGAGTACAAAGTATAGCATACATGGGACTTCCTACAGCTGATGCAAAAGGAACTCGTTTCATGTATTCAACTTCATTAGGAGTTTTAGGACTATGCTTCTGAGATAACTGAATTCCATGTTTGAAAGGCAATTGACCTTTCTTGGAATTTTGCATAGAAAATCTCGTCAGTATTTTATCAATATATGAAGCTTGAGATAAATCTATCTGTCTGTTCTTTCTATCTCGAAGGATTTGAATGCGCAGAACATATCTTCCTTCTCCCAAGTCCTTCATATCAAACTGTTTACCCAACCAACTTTTCACCAATGTTAATGTTCTTACATCATTTCCAATGAGAAGGATGTCATCAACACACAGTATGAGAAAAATCACCTTACCATCTATAATTCTCTTATAGATACAAGGTTCATCAGGATGCTGATCAAAACCATAAGTTTTAATAGCTTGATCAAATCTGATATTCCAAGATCTAGATGCTTGTTTAAGCCCATATAAGGACCTATTCAACTTACAAACTTTTTGTTCTTGACCTTCTTGGATAAAACCATCTGGCTATACCATGTAGATACATTCGTCAACATTTCCATTAAGGAAAGCTGTCTTGATGTCCATTTACCATACTTCATAGTCGAAGTGAGCTGCAATGAATAAGAGGATTCTTATAGACTTTAGCATGGCCACAGGCAAGAAGGTTTCCTCATAGTCAATACCTTCTCGTTGGGTATAACCCTTAGCAACCAATCTAGCTTTGAAAGTTTTCACTTTCCCGTCTACTCCTCTCTTTCTTTTGTAGACCCATTTGCATCCAATAGGTTTTACCACATTAGGCAGGTCCACAAGATCCCAGACGGAGTTAGTGTACATGGATTTCATTTCTGAATCCATTGCACTCTTCCAATGGTCTACGTCTACGTCCTCTATAGCTTCTTTATACGTAGCGGGATCCTCTTCTTCCTCAAAAGAGACTGCTTGAAAAGCTTCTCCATAGAGTAAGTATCTAGAGGGACGTCGAATGACTCTCCCACTACGTCTAAGCTGTAGAGGTTCCTAGACAATTAGACTTTCCTCCTCCTCGTTGACTGGAACTAGATCTGCTGATTCCTCAATGACTGGATTTTGAATAGGGGGTAGGAAGTTCTTCCACTCTATGTGTCGAAAAGCCAGTGGGTATAGACGGTGTAACATCTATTTCTCTCCCACTGGAATCTGGCATGTTAAGTAGCATAGATACGAATCCTCCACGTGAATCTTGAGTATGGGTCTCAGTAACCATTTGCTTGGGATTATCTCCCTTGGTTTCTTCCAAAATAACCCTACTCTTAGATCCTCGTTCTTCTATGTACTTGTCCTCTAAGAAAATTACATTTGTGCTTACAAATATTTTCTTATCTTGAGGATTATAGAAGTAGTATCCCCTTGTTCCTTTTGGATATCCAACAAACAGACATAAATTTGATCGTGATTCCATTTTATCCATCTTTCCCCTTAGCACATATGCAGGACAATCCCAAATCCGGATGTGCGTCAAATTAGGCTTCCGCCCATTCCACAATTCCAATGGAGTCTTAGGGACAGACTTTGATGGAACCATATTTAATATGTATGTCGCATTTTGTATAGCATACCCCCAAAAGGATGTACTGAGTGTAGAGAAGCCTAGCATTGTTCTGACCATGTCTAACAAGGTCCTGTTTCTCCTTTCTGCCACTCCATTTTGTTGAGGAGTGCCAGGTGCACTTAGTTGAGATAAAATCTCATTTTCTGATAAGTAAGATCTAAAGTCATAGGATAGATATTCTCCACCTCGATCTGATCGAAGTGTCTTAATGTTCTTTCCTAACTGCTTTTCAGTCTCAGCCTTAAATTCTTTGAATTTTTCTAAAGCATCAGACTTATGAGTCATTAGGTAAACATAGCCATATCTTGAGTAATCATCCGTAAAAGTAATGAGATACTCATACCCACCTCTAGCTTGGACACTAATTGGTCCACATACATCAGAGTGCACTAATTCTCAGACTTCCTTTACTCTATTTCCTTTGGAAGGAAATGATCTTTTGGTCATTTTACCTTCCAAACAAGATTCTCAAACTTGAAGAGGTTCCACCTTTAAGTCACTTAAAGGACCTTCTTTTACAAGTCTTTGAATCCGATTTAGATTAATATGACCAAGTCTAAGATGCCATAGGAGAGTCTCATTAGTTGGAGATAACTTAATGCGTTTATTAGTTTCAGTATGATATAATGAACTGTTGGTAGGTTTCAAAACAAACAGATCATTATTTAAATTTCCACGACATATCAAAGAGTTATTCAAAAATATCTCTACTGAAAATTTATAAAATTTAACAGAATATTTTTGTTTGAATAACAAAGAAACCGAAATCAAATTTCGATAAATGTCGGGAACATAATAACAATCTTTCAAAACCAAGTATTTATTATCAAAATAAAGATAAACATCTCCAACAGCTTTTGCAGATATCACTGATCCCGTGCCAACCCTTAGAGTATACTCTCCTACATTGAGATGTCTGGTTACTTGGAACCCCTGCAATGAATTGCAAACATGGTTAGTGGCTCCAGAATCTACTATCCAAGTATTTATAGAATCAACCACTAAACAAGTTTCAATGTAGGATAACTCACCAGTACCTTACTTGCGTTTAGCTAAGTAATCTGGGCACTGTGACTTCCAATGTCCCTTCTGCTTGCAGTGGAAACATTTGCCTTTAGGCTTTTCATCCATTCTTGCTTTCTTAACCTGCTGCTGAGGCCCTTTATTATTATTCTGCTTCCTCTTATTTTCTCCTTTGCCATTAGGCTTGGAAGAGGAAGAACCAGCATGAGATAAAACAAGAGCGTTGCCACTTCCCATTTTTAGGGTTGCCTCGGCACTCTCAAGCTCCTTCATTAACTCTGTAAGAGACATCTCCATCTTGTTCATGTTATAATTAACTTTGAACTGTGAAAACATCTCTGGAAGAGTTTCTAGAGCCACGTCAACCTGAGTCTCAGGCTTAATTTCAGCCCCTAAGACCTCTGCCACGTTAAATTGAGTGATCAATTCTAACATATGATCTCTCACGGGCGTTCCAGGTTTCATGCGCATATTCATTATGCGCCTCATTGCTGCTTGACGGGCCTGATGTCCTTTGTGCTCAAACATTTGCTGGAGGCTTCTCATGATGTCTGTAGTAGTTGTCATGTTCTCATGTTTCTGCTGCAACACATTTGAGATAGATCCAAAAATGTAGCAGCGAGCCATCTCATCAGAACTCAACCACTTATCATAAGACTCATTTTGTTCGCGCGTGGACTGTTCAGTAGGCTTAGCAGGACACGGTTCAGTTAGCACATATTTGAGCTTCTCAGCAGTGAATACAATTATGAGGTTCTTTTTCCAATCAATAAAATTTTCTCCAACCAGTTGGTTCTTTGTTAAAATTTGGGATAAAGTGTTGGAATTCATTTTTCTGAAATTAAATAAAATAAAACATATGAGCCATTTATCATATCATGATGCATGATCAATATAAAATGGTATGATGCATGATCAATATGATAATATTTTAAGTAGTAATAGAAACTACTATCAAAATATGACAACCTAAAACTCTACAGTAACATGTACCTCTATAGGAGATAACAATGTAACTTATAGTTAGGTCAAAATCCACAACCTAAAACCCCAAAGTAATATGCACCTCTATAGGAGATAACAATATAACTTATAGTTAGGCCTGGATCATCCCACTAAAATTAATATATCTTGCATCTAAACGCAGTATTAATTTTAGTGTTATTAATATTTTGGCCATCATAGATATTATTTGGATATTCTATAGGAAATCCTTATAATGTCTTTGATTTAAGTGTAACTCTTATATTCAAAATTTATTATTATTATTTTTAATACAAAGTTTCCAATCCAACCACATCACCTATAGGGTAATTATGAATGAATTAAACTTAATAATAATAATAATAATAATTAAAGTTTTGATGCCCAATCTAGTAACCAATAAAACGTAGCCTTCCTATAGGGAGACCATTTAAAATGGCACGAATCAAACGTCAATTTTACTAATGGGCTTATAGGAGAGGCCAAAGGTTAATTAAAATTAACCATCTCACACTTAATTTTTTTTAAATAAACTAATAAAAATATTAATTTGTTTATGCATAACTAAATAGTACCTAGAGCGGTGTTAATGCAAACTATATGACATGTTAACATGAATGATACATGATTCAATCAAAATTAAATAGTAAAAACTATAAAATAAAAATAATTTTATGGCCAACCTAGACTCAAAAATAAAATTACAAAATTACAATTGAAAATCTAATTGGCTAACAAAATAGCCAACCTTCAATCTTCTATAATATTAATTTGTTGCAGCAACTTTAAGTCACATGTTCTACAGTGGACTAGTGGTTAGAATGTTGCACAATCAAGTTTGAGGTCCTAGGATCAAATCCCACCTTTGCCACTTTCTCCCCCTTTCTTTTTAATTAAAGGGAGTGGCTTGACCTTGTGCCAGCCCACTGTGCAGCCCAGCGTTGGCCCAGTCTGGCATTGCTTTGGGCCGACCTGGTTCTGCGCCAGACCGCTGGCCCAGCCTACTGGCACTGGGCTGGCCTGCGCTGGTCTTGCCCAGCCTAGCCAAGCGCTGGCTCTGCTGACCCATTTGGGTCAGCCCTGCACTTTTCCAGCCCAAGCAACAATGCCAGATTTTTTTTTTCTTTTCGCTAACTGTGGAACGCTGCGCACGAGCAATTGGCAAAGGAATTTCAATTTCATCAAATTCTTGGGCTAATTAGTTCTCCTCAGTATCGATAAAAATCCGACGATCCTTGGATGCAATTTCTTCTTCGTCGGCTTTGTACAATTCGTCCCAACTTCAGTACAATTCTTTTTTCCTTTTTTTTAACATTAAAATAAAATAAACCAAAAGAAAAATCAAAAGGGAAACATGGAGACGTAGTCCACCCCTTTTGTTACAAGACTCGATAATACTTATACATATTCACCGAATCAAAAACTATGACCATAAAATTATTTTGAATAGAATCAATCAAATCATTCACCATGAATATAAATGCAGTATTCCTACACCGCTCAACTAAATATATGCATAAAATATTTAATCTTAACACATAAACACGTATCAAACCAGGCTCTGATACCAATTGTTAATGTTAGGATAGACATGCTTATGTGCCAACCAGATTAAACCTTGAGAATACGTGAAAACGGATTATACCTTTGTAGATATCGTCTTCACCAATACGATTTTTGAATTCTTTGGCCTTCTGGTAATGCTCCAGACCCTCAAGTCTTCTTCAATGTAATCTCCTTGGACCAGAAAATTGCTAATCGTATTTTGTTTCTCTCTTTGTTGAGGGTGGACTCACACAAAAACTGAGAGAAAAAACCTCAGAGAACCACCACGATGTTTCTCACGTTCGTTGAAAATAGAGTCATAAACCAATATGTATTATTGACTCTATCTCCAAATACGAGTCCTGATAGAATAAGAAAAGTATAGTTGAATACAACTATCTCCACTTATCCTATTCCATCTAAAATACGATTTTTTATTTTCTGCAATTTTCATTAATAAATTATAAATAATTTATAATTTATTATTGTCCCATAATTAGGAGCCACTGAAGGGACCTGACCGGATACAATTAGACTAAACTCCAATAAATTATTTTGTCAATAAAAATAATTTATTAATTACGTTCCACTCCACTAAAAGAACGTAATTGCACTCTTAGTCTAATCGCAATTACTGGAGTCAATAATTATATCCATTAATTGATCGATCTAACAGACACAAGGAGCAATCCAGTCTTTCAAGGGCAGACAAATTAGAAAGCTGAAGAAGCAAGCATAAATAGTAGATTATATATATGTAAAATTTTAACCTCTGTGAGAGATTTGTCCAAAAACGTAAAAATAAATACATGAACAGCTCTGAGTTTTGTTGTACAAGAATTATAATAGATAGGCAGGTGCAAGAGATAGGTAACTTTTTTGTACTGAAATCCATTTTCCTTCAAAAGATGGTACAATTTATGTGTGGGCATTATATTTCTTATAAATTTGAGCTCCAAAATTGACAAATTTTTCTTCTTCCACGTGAGTGCAAATGTAGAGGTGGCGACCTTATCCATGTCCATCCTACAGCTTGCATAACTCTAGCCACCTCTACTCGTCCACAATTGGGAACCAAGTCTTATAAGTGGAGAAAATTTTAAAATTTTAAAATTAAGAAATAAATTATATAAAAAATATGTTAAAAAATAATATTATAATTTATTTAAAATTTTTTAAAAAGACTAAGAATAAAGTTTTAAAAAATTTTCTTAAAAAAATATAAAATTTTGAAAATTTTTAAAGATACAAAAGTCACTCAAACCGTCACTAATTTTGTCTTTGGTTACAAGACCCTTATAGAAATAGAAACACCCAAGAACTAGTCAAAATGAACCATAACCCCACTCCAAACATCATTAAAAATAAAATAAGAATAAAAACTATTGTAAATTAAACTTAAAACTGTTATGAATTATTGGAATCTCCATTAATTAGTGGAGGCTCCACTAATTATGGATTTATGTGAATTATTAGAAGATTTTTATGGATGTCCACCATTTAGTGGAGACACCATTAATTGAAGATGATGTATGCCATGATGTATTTCACTAATTAGAGCTCTATAAATAGAGCTATTCTCTAAGCTTGTAATACACCATCATTTTGTGAAAGAAAGATTAGTGAAAGAAAGATTAGAGAAAGAATTGTGAGAGAAAGAAAGAGAGAAGTTTGAAGAGAAATTCTTGTGCAAAGAATAGTTAGAATTTTCTTAGTGTGTAGTGTGTAGATTTTATTCTAACACTACCCTAATTTTATAACACGTTATCAGCACGAGTCTCTACCATTATTAAAGCCAGAAGACAGCACGAGTCTCTGCCGTTATTAAAGCCAGAAGACAGGTACGCATTTATTGATCTCTATGGCTAATCTCGCTAAACTCGAATTTGTAGCCCTTGATATTTCTGGAAAAAATTATATGTCATGGGTTCTCGATGCAAAAATGCATCTAAATGCTGAAGGCCTTAGTGAAACTATTCAAGCACATAATAGTGCATCTGCACAACACAAGGCTAAAGCTTTGATTTTTATTCGTCGTCATCTCGATGAAAATTTGAAAATGGAATATCTTACCGAAAAAGATCCATATGGCCTATGGGTAAATTTAAAAGAAAGATTTGACCACCTGAAGATGGTCGTACTACCTACTGCACGGTATGAATGGTTGCACCTGAGGTTGCAAGATTTTAAAACCGTGAATGAATATAGCTCCGCAATGTATAAAATTACATCTCAATTAAAATTATGCGGAGAAAAAGTGATCGATAAAGATATGTTGGAGAAGACATTCTCCACCTTTCATGCCTCGAATATTGTCCTGCGACAACAATATCGAGAAAAGGGGTATACAAAATTTACTGATTTAATTACTGCCCTCCTCATTGCGAGAGAAAAATAATGAGTTATTATTGAGAAATCATGAAGCGGACCAAGCGGCTCTACAGGCCTCCCGAAGTGAATCGTTGTTGGCTCCAGCAGAAGCCATCGTTATAGTCGTGGTCGTGGCCGTGGCCGTGGCCGTGGTCGTGGTTATGGTCGTAGTCACGCTCGATATTTCCCTTATCACAATTATAATCAAAGCGTGAGAAATACTGGCCACCGAAGTGGAACGAGAAAAGATCAAAAGGGAAAAGAAAAAGAAATTGAAGAAAAGCATGAGGATATATGTTATAGATGTGGCATGAAAGGTCATTGGTCACGAAAGCGTCAGTACGGCTAAGCATTTAGTTGAATTGTATCAAGCTTCATTGAAAAATAAAAATGTGGAAGCAAATTTTTCTCAACATCCAATAAATAATGTTGAGGATGACGATAGTGATCCTGAAGATCTTAATATCAATATTACCCATATGGATGTATCGGATTTTTTGAACACCCGGACGGTAGGATAGACCATTTAATTGGTGATGGCGGTGTCCAAAAGAACTAAAGCCTCACCACGATATTTTTGTATTTTCATTTTCATTCTATTCTAATAATATTTACGTTTACATATATATATTTGTGTTCGGATAGGCTGTTGTTAATGATGATATATGCATTATTGATAGTGGAACTACACACACCATACTAAAAAATGAGAAATATTTTTCGATCTCAAAATGGGAGAAATAAATATTTATACGATAAACGGTAGTGCAAATGTAATTGAGGGCTCAGGAAGAGCTAGTATATTGTTGCCTAAAGGAACAACAATTATTATTGATAAGGCACTATTTTCCTCAAAATCCGGAAGAAATTTATTGAGTTTTAAAGATATCCGCAGAAATGGGTATCATGTTGAAACAAATGAGGAAAATGGGATTGAGCATCTTTTTATTACTCAAATGCATTTGGGTAAGAAATCGGTATTAGAAAAAGCTGCCGTCTTTTTCTACTTGGTCTATATTTTGTAAAAATTCGTACAATTGAAATTCATCATCTAGTAAACCGGAAGTTTACTGATCCTATTACTTTTAGCATTTGGCATGACCGGTTGGGTCATCGGGATCTACCATGATGAGAAGAATCATTGAGAATACACATGGTCATCCTTTAAAAAATAAAAGGATATTAACATCAGAAAAATTCGCATGTCTTGCATGTTCCCTAGGAAAATTAATTGTTAAACCATCACCGGTAAAAGTAGGAGTTGAAAGTCCTACATTTCTCGAAACAGATTCACGGAGATATTTGTGGACCTATTGATCCACCATGTGGACCGTTCAAATATTTTATGGTCTTAATTGATGCATCATCCCGATGGTCACATGTATGTTTATTATCTACTCGCAACTTTGGCGTTTGCGAGATTACTTGCTCAAATAATTAAATTACGAGCACAATTTCCGGACCATCACATTAAAAATATCCGTTTGGATAATGCTTTGGTGAATTTTCATCACATGCTTTTGATGCATATTGCATGTCAATTGGGATTAATGTTGAACATCCTGTAGCTCATGTTCACACACAGAATGGTCTTCTTTGAATCTTTGATTAAACGATTACAATTAATTGCTAGACCATTATTAATGAAAACAAATCTCCCAACATCTGCACTGAGGACATGCTATTCTACATGCTTTGCAACACTTGTACGTATAAGACCGGCTAGTTATCATAAATTCTCTCCTTTGCAATTGGCTTTTGGGTCAGAACCAAATATTGCTCATTTAAGAATTTTTGGGTGTCTTGTATATATTCCAATTGCACCAAACCAACGTACAAAGATGGGTCCTCAAAGAAGAAAGGGGATATACGTTGGATATGATTCTCCCTCTATTATCGGGTATGTTGAACCCACGACGGGAGATGTATTCACGGCAAGATTTGCTGATTGTCATTTTGATGAATCATTATTCCCTAAATTAGGGGAGAACCCAAACGAGTATAAAAAGGATCTTGCTTGGACAACATCATTAAATTATCTTGATCCGCGCACAAGCGCATGTGAACTTGAAGTTCAAAAGATAATTCATTTGCAAAGCATTGCAAATCAAATGCCAGGACGCTTTTGTTGACTCCGGAAGAGTTACAAAATCGCATATTCCGACTATAAATGCTCCTATTCGAATTGAAGTTCCAGTGAGAACAAAATATTATACCTATAGGCTCTTGAGTCAAAAACACGCCGGAAGCGTGGCCGACCTCTTGGTTCTAAAGATAAAAATCCTCGAAAGAAAAGAGGATTAAATGATCCGAGAAGATCATATTGAAGAAAAGAATGATAAAGACCAAGAGAGAGCCGATGACAAAGAACCGGAAGTTGATGAAAGTAACACTGAAATTTCTATCAATTATACCACTTCCGGTAGAAGTTGGAATCGGATAGAAAGCTGTTATTGATAATATATTTGCATACAATATATCTCTTGATGTTACACGGGATAATGATGATCCTGAACCAATATCGATTGATGAATGTCGGCATAGAAAAGATTGGCTGCAATGGAAAGATGCGATTCAATCGGAGTTAAATGCAACGGCAAAACGTGAAGTCTTCGGACTGCGGTCCGAACACCGAGAAGGTATAAAACCTGTTGGCTACAAATGGATATTTGTGCGAAAGCGCAATGAAAAGAGTGAAATCGTTCGATATAAAGCGCGATTAGTAGCCCAAGGTTTTTCACAAAGACCAGGTATTGATTATGATGAAACTTATTCTCCTGTTGTTGATGCTATTACACTCCGATATCTTATCGGTTTGGCGGTACATGAAAAGATAGATATGCGCCTATTAGATGTTGTCACTTTGCTTACTTGTATGGAAATTTAGAAAATGATGTTTACATGAAAATCCCGAAGGATTTCATATGCACGAAGCATATAAACATTATCCTCGTGAAAATTACTCCATCAAGTTGCGAAATCATTATATGGCACTGAAGCAATGCAGGCGCATGTGGTTCACACGTCTTAGTGAATATTTATTGAAAGCGGGATTTAAAAATGACCGGGTATGTCCATGCGTTTTTATTAAGAAATGCGGTTCTAAATTTGTGATATTAGCTATATATGTTGATGATATTAATCTTATTGGAACTCCTGAAGAGCTCCAAGAAACAATTGATTATTTAAAAGAGAATTCGAAATCAAGGATTTTGGTAAAACCAAATTTTGCCTTGGTTTACAAATTGAACATTTGGAGAGTGGAACATTTATTCATCAATCAACATATACGACAAAAGTGCTAAAAGATTTTACATGGACAAAGCACATCCATTGAGTATTCCAATGATCGTGCGATCATTAAATGTGGATAAAGATCCTTTCCGACCTCAAGAAAATGATGAAGAACTCCTTGGTCTGAAGTACCATATCTCGGTGCAATTGGTGCATTGATGTATCTTGCTAATAACACACGGCCTGATATTGCTTTCGTTGTCAATTTATTAGCAAGATTTAGTTCTTCACCAACACGACGACATTGGAATGGAATTAAACAAGTCCTTCGATATCTCCAAGGTACAATTGATCTCGGATTATTTTATTCAAATAAAACCAGTCCAACATTGATAGGTTATGCGAGATCTTTGGTTATTTATCGATCCACATAAAGCACGTTCTCAAACGGGCTATCTATTTACATGTGGAAATCTTTGCTATATCATGGCGTTCTACGAAACAATCTATAGCGACTACTTCTTCAAATCATGCTTGAAATTATAGCCATTCATGAAGCAAGTCGAGAATGTGTATGGCTAAGATCCATGATTCATTATATCCGAGAAAGTTGTGGATTATCATCAATCAAAGGTATTCCAACTCCTCTTTATGAAGACAATGCGGCTTGCATAGCTCAATTACGAGGAGGATATATTAAAGGAGATCGGACAAAACATATTTCACCAAAATTCTTCTTTACTCATGAACTCCGGAAGAAATGTGAAATTGATGTGCTACAAATTCGGTCATGTGACAACCTCGTGAGATATTTTCACGAAGACTTTACCGACGGCAACATTTGAAAAGTTGAGATATAAAATCGGTATGCGTCGGTTTAAAGATTTAAAGGAATCATCTCATCGGGGGGAGTAATAAACATACATATAGAATAGTGTACTCTTTTTCCTTCACTAGATTTTTTTCCCACTTTGGGTTTTTATCTAGTAAGGTTTTAACGAGGCATATTCTTTATGTATGGATGGACATCCAAGGGGAGTGTTATGAATTATTGGAATCTCCATTAATTAGTGGAGGCTCCACTAATTATGGATTTATGTGAATTATTAGAAGATTTTTATGGATGTCCACCATTTAGTGGAGACACCATTAATTGAAGATGATGTATGCCATGATGTATTTCACTAATTAGAGCTCTATAAATAGAGCTATTCTCTAAGCTTGTAATACACCATCATTTTGTGAAAGAAAGATTAGTGAAAGAAAGATTAGAGAAAGAATTGTGAGAGAAAGAAAGAGAGAAGTTTGAAGAGAAATTCTTGTGCAAAGAATAGTTAGAATTTTCTTAGTGTGTAGTGTGTAGATTTTATTCTAACACTACCCTAATTTTATAACAAAAACATAATAATTTGCAAGTATTGAGAATAACGCTAAATAAATCTCATAGTGTCAACCGAGCTGAACAGACTTGAGGCAAGTTCAAATTTGAGAATTGTTTTGAACTAATTTTTACATATCTCTTTAGTATATAGGATTTTAACTATTTGTAATAATAATAATAATAATAATAATAATAATAATAATAATAATAATAATAATAATAATAATAATAATAATAATAATAATAATAATAATAATAATAATAATAATAATAAATTTTTAACTAATTACAAACAACTTTTATAAGAGAACGAGTCAATTTTTTTTTTTTAAAAAATTGCATTGGTAACAAATGTAACATATTTTCTTCAAAAGAAAAGCACAAGATATATAGCTGTCTTTCACTGTCATTGTTACTGCCACACATTTTCATTATCTTAAAAAATGTAAAGGTGAAAGCAATTATGCTTTTCAACTATTTATCAAAATTAAAATAAAAGAATACTACATGGAAAAAGACAAGTGGAAACAAGCTGTATCCCTGCAACTTTAATCCTCTTTCTATCATTGTTACGGTGATGTTGAGGCTTTGAAACTATGGGATTATGGGTCTTGCTCTTAGCCTTGCACAAGCTGTCTAGTTTCCTTATGTCTCTTCTTTCTTATAAAAAATAATTATACAAACTCGATTTTCATAAATCAGATATATTGAAAGTTTATATTCTTTTTAAATATATATCATACATATATACAAGAATTAGAGGATAGAGTGACTTTCAAGCCCAAAATTTTTAAAATTTTTATTTTCTTTAAAAATTATTTTTTAAAAAACTATTCTTTTAAATTTAACCTTTCGACTCCTTAAAAAAATTTAAAAAATTATAATATTATCATCTAATATATCCTTTCATATAGTGTACATTCCAAATCTAAATTCGTGATTCATCCCTGTATATATGATAAAAAAATTTCAATATGATAATTGACCGAGTTTACATAAATATATTTTTTTTAATATAAACCTCCTTTCTCCATATATATATATATATATATATATATATGTATGTATATTCACGCATTATTAGATTTGTATAATGTATCTCAATGATATAGTAATTATTTATTAGAAAGTTTAATTATTGAGCAAACTAATTAATGATTGGAAGGTAAGCAATGACAATATCTTACTATTTTAGGCTATGAGAGAATAGAACTAATTTGTTGGTGATTTTGATATTCTTTCCACCTAATCCACCTAACTAAACTTTGTTTAGATAAGATAACATTATTGACGTAATATTCTACCAGTTTCTCAAAGGCAAACTAAAACATCATTAATTAATTGACAATATGTTTATGCAATAATTCACTGATGTAATCTCTCTTTGTATTTTTATTTGTTTATTTTGGTTGGGTGGTTGGTTGAGATTTATAATCTCTCAACTCCTGTATTTGCAATGATCACTCTTCAACTTCAACAATCTGCAATAATGAATGCCCTGAATCATAAACCAAATGGGTCTTCCATTACCATTTTCCTTTTTCGTTTTTGTGTGTAAGAAATCGCCACAGAGTGATTCTGAATATTATGCATTTGTTACTTATGTTTAGATTGCTAACTATAAGGTCAGTGCACTAATATAACTTATCGTGCACTAATATAACCTACCTCATTCGAGTTTTTCCTTACAATTTTGATGACAATAAGCCTCCACCCAAAAATGGATGGGTGTTACCAGTGGGGGAGGTTTTGTCTAACACTACTGCAGACTATCCTATTTTCAGAAATTTATAGTTGGAAGACAAATTGTACAAAAAATATGTTAGAGGATAATACCATAATTTAAAAAAATAATAGGAGGGAAAAAGCTAAATTTAGAAGAATTTTTTTATAAATTATTTTAATTAAGGTAAAACTAATAGTTTTAAAATTTTTGGAAGCGAAAGACATCGGTCTCTGTATATATTATATTCGAAGGCAGCTTAATTTCTTGGGAAAACTCTAGCTAGTTTCAATATCTAAAGGTATAAGTGGGAAGAGTTTCTTCTCAATTTAAAATTAAAATTTAATTTAAAATAATATTAATTTAAATAATTTTTATTTCTTGAAAACTTTAATATATTCACAACATATTATTCTCTTTTACCCTACTTAGACTCTATTTTAATATTACATATTTCATATTTTTTTATATTCAAACAAACTCATCTTAATCAAATTAAATATATGTTTATATTTGTGTATATAAGTTAATAATTTATGAAATTATCAATTATTAAATTGAATATGTATTTAACTCCCCATTAATCTCACTTATTTAATATTTTTTTATTACACTCAAATAAACTCATCTCAATCTAATTATAATTCTATTTTATCCTAAGACAATCCTTAAAGACAAAAAGACACCATATATTACATCTTAGCACTTTTAATTCTCTTTTCATGATATTTAACAATACACTTGCAGTTAATAAATCATTGTGCATGTGCCAAAAAAAAAAAAATGGAAAAAGAAGCAAAAATCCCTCATGTGCCACTGCCTAGATGCTTCATGGGACATACACATTCTTGTCATGTGATGCTGGTTTTATGGTTAGATTCTTGGTCCAAATTTTTAGCACAGATTCATCTACTCAAAAGTCCTAATAAGACATTATTTGGCTTTTTAGTTTACCTGATTCCATTTTTTAATACTTTATCAAAAGAATTTATAATGTAAATTGAATTTTCTCAAAATATCTTTGAAGCTTCTAAACATTTTCTATTCGTTGGATTTTTTTTAAAAAAATATTTATTTCAAAAAATTACTGTTTTGTAATTGTATCCTTTGTTTTTTTTAAAAAAAAATCAAATTGATCAATATTACTCCTCTAAAATTTTAAGATTTGTAATAATACATTCGACTTTTGACTGAATTTAATTGTGATTATAAAAATTTTTGAGAAGGTCAAATTTAAATTTTAACATCATATAATCCGTTATTGAGTCAATTTCAATGTATATAAACTTTTAGAAGGTTAAAAGTTGAGTTGAAATCACACATTAGAACTTTTTAAATTTTCAATAACTGCAATTGAATCTACTCAAATACTCAAAATTGAACTAATTATTAGTCAATTAATCGAATAATATGATTGCATATTCTATAACTTTAAAAAGACAACTTTAATTAATTTGACAAAATACATATAATTTAAAAATAGGATAATATTTTTTTCTAGAAGGGAAGGGGTAAAACAAGGAGTGAGAGTGGGAATAAGAAAAAAGAGTGGACTAATCTAATATTGAATACGAAACTTACGTCTCAAGCAATAATTATCTTATTATTAAGACAAATTATTATTAACAAATATAATCATATTTAATAGACAAATACTTTAATAATCCATAACTAATAAGAAAATATCCCAAACGTCATAGCCAATTTGTACGTACTAGAATTGCCTCGTTCCAACTAGCTACTTCCTTTGTCCTACTAAAATTGATAATGGCTAACTTGACACGATATTTTATGTAAAAGTAAAAATTAGAATATAATAATAATAAATATAACATAGTATAATAACAATAAGAAATATGTGAGTCTCACAATACTTTATGTCAAATTTATGTATATAAAAATAATATATGTGAGGTATATTAATTATTTTATAATAAATTATATAGTAAAAATTTTCTTTTTAAAGAAAGTGTTAAATTTTTTAAGACATCCCAAAATAGTAAGTATATTAATTTTATTAGGACGGAGAGAGTAATAATTTGGACAATGTTGGACCCCTAACTCATTAAAGATGAATGGTACCATGTGTTATCACAACCATCTGTTGCACGAAAATGCTCTTATAATACTCAGTAGTTGAGAGTGTCAACTAAGATATTATTGTAAGAAAAAAAAAAGTGAATTTGATTTTATAAATCACAAACTTAAAATATTATATATTTTTTTCTATTTTTACATAACTATCATTGTTAATTTTTATTTATAATTATCTATCATTTTATTAAATTTTAAAACATATATTATTTTTTCAATTATATTCTTATTATTTATTACTCTATTCAATCATAATATTAATTAATTTTTAATTTTCAAACAAATTGTACAATTTTTAATAAGAATAACTTAATTTTTTTCTTAAAAATTTATAAATATTAAAGATTTTTTAATTTATTTGAATTTTCTAAACATGACCGTTATTTGAGAATGAAAAAATATATTTTTTTAAGTTACAACTTGCAATATAAATGGTATAACCATCTACAGTTTATGACTTGAATTTCCTAACTGAGAGAAGCAGGGACAAAATTAGTGCATAAATTATATTTTCTTCATTTTAAAATAGATATTCATAATTTTTTTATTTTATTTTAAAATAGATATTTATATACATATTTTTAGAATTAATGGTTTGGGTTTTTTTTTTCTAGATATTAAAGGAATGAGGAATTACTATCATATTATTCTTTCATTAATGATTTATTCATGCTTTTTTTTTTTTTAAAGACGAGATTACAAAATTTACATTCAAAGCCTACAAGTCAAATAAATCGAATCAAACTATACCAGATTAATACAAATTGAATCCAAATAATTTAAAATTTTTTAGAAATAATCTAATACAAATTTAACTTTTAAAACTTTAATTATTAATTTTGTGTGATTTAATTTGTTAATCTACTGTATTATTATTAAATCGTCATGTAAAGATTGCGTTAATTTCACAGACAAAAATAAAGAGTTCAATAAACAGTAAATTATATTTATCCCAATCATTAAGCTATATCTGTGGGGTCTAACTTAATAAAAAAGATCCACTAAAATCTCAATAAATAGTAAAATATACTTATCTCAATCAATAAGCTTACGTCTATGGGGTCTAACCTAATAAAAAAAATCCACTAAAATCTTAACAAAAGTTACTGAAACATACTTATCTCAATCATCTATGATTTTTCGTGAATTTTAATAAAACACTCTCTCATTGTTCTTTATATCAAACCCACTCCTTGTTGGACCCAACTCCATTAATTTAACTCTTTTTAATTTTTGTTGCTACAACACAGTAGTACGTACTTCGTTGACATAAAAAAACTTTCCACCAGAAAGGTGATTAATTTGAAGTCGGATGATTCAAGTTCTTCTTGAATATACGATATTTACATAGTAATTAATTTGTTTCATAAAAAATACTTGGTAATGAAAACTAGCAAACTTTATCGAAAGTGTATACTTTAAGAACATTCAGAACGTTTTCATAAAATCCCTCTCTGTTGCTTCACACACTCTACAAATGATTCTTTCTAAAATCCTTGTCTTCTAAACCAAAGTTGTTCGGTTAAATAGATGTTGCAATAGAATACTTGTTTGTTTTCTAATTGAATTAGTAAAGATCCGTTTGAAGTTTCCAAAACATTGCAATTCCAATTTCATTAAAATTCCATAATCTTATGGTGTAATCTTTCCAAAGATCATCTCCTAAAATTTCTGAAATTCTTTCTCCTAATCTAATGGAAATATCTTTAACGTCAAACATTGCGAATCATCAATTTTAAATAGTTTTAAAAATAATTTATTGTCAAAATAATACTTTTGCAGTATTGTCAAAGATTCTTGTAGTTTCTTTAACAAATTTAAGCTTCTTCTTCTTCTTGAACCTAGATTCTCAAGGAATCAAGATATGACTTGCCAACAAGTTGTCAAGAGAAGTATTCTTTGAAATAATTTGCGACACCATTTCTTTTGAATTTTGCAGGAGTTTTAGAAGTGACGAGGCTTGGTGCTGGACCAAAATCACCATCTAGTTGAGGCGAAAGAAATGTTGCAAATGATATCCTTTCCTTCACTTTGTTTACAGTTGCTTGATGCTCAACACTCTTGTAAACTCCATTTGTCACAATCTGCATGATCATTTTTACGCAAATACAGATCAATTACAGGCAAGTTATATATATGATTTCCATCCAACATTTCTGGAGAGCTTAAAATAAGTCTTTTTTTAGCACTTTCAAAGCTATTGCTAGTCATTGTGTAAAGCTAGGATTTCAATCTAAAAGGCCAAAAAAAAAAAAAAAAACTGAACTTAGAGTTACAAGCGAAAAATTGTAACAATTTAAAAAAGATGAGAGTTTTAAAACTGTGGAAACGCTTTTTCCAATAACTTCAAACCCTTATCACTAATGAGAGCTTTGGTATAGAAGATGTTGAGTTTTTCTCAATCCCACATGGGATAGCTTAAAAAAAAGTAAAGAAGGATTTTCCTATAAATAGGTTATTGTTTTTATTTTTTTGGGAGTGCAGCAGCTCATTGAACTTAGAAAATTAGGAGATTTTTGGGCATTGAGTTATTTTATGAGGATTTACAATT